>JBBMKC010239734.1:0-10981 GCA_037834085.1 Bipalium vagum | reverse complement strand
ACGTTTAACATAAAATTTTGATCAGAATCCGCAATGATCAGTAAGCCCTGGTAATAGCTGAGTATTTTCACTTTTACTCTACGAATTTTTACAATTTTTTATGAATTCAACAAAAAATCAAGCTGCACGAAATAATGAAATTTCATCTTTGCTAATCCTTTCTGGTTTGGTTTAGTGTCGATTTTCAACCCCAAAATTGCAGACTTCTATAGAGTCAAGAAATGTTGTCACGATATTGTTTTAATTGATTTTCAAAGAACCTCATTTAAAACAATAAAATTATTTAATGATTTTGTCTAATAAAAAATTTATGGGTTTATTTAGCAAATTATAATAATATTATTATTTCAAATCCTATATATTGATGGAGTTCTTTATCTATAAATTGTATTTAACTATGAACATGTCAGTTTCACCTATCATATATATATAAAGAGAAATTATATAGGGATAATAACTATCACCAGGCACCGGTCTTTCTTAAGAGTTGTTGCATATTTTTACTTTACAAAAAAATTTGATACTTTTTGAGATTAATAATTTATTCGCTAAAAATTTAAAATTACTTTTATTCCTTCAAAAACACCTTCAATAAACTTCTTTTTATAAATAAGATGATCATTAAAGATTTGAAAAATCAATTTTGTTTTAATTATCATCATACATTTAAACAACACACCATATTATTATTCATTGTTAATTTTGATATCTTTTGAACAGAAGAAAACCATCACGTACTTTGAAGGAATACTATATTTTTGGTCTTTGGTGAACTGAAGAAATCAGTTCTTTCATTTTCGCAATCTGAGTGGCTCATATTAATAAAACCATATTTAGTCAAAAGCTGACATCATTTAACCCAATTATATTTTTCTAACTGAATCAAATATTCCTTTCATAACAATGGATTACGCCGGCTTCTTTTTGATCATCTGTCAACAATTGAAGCACAAGCTGCACAAATTTGTTAAGATATTCCCGGGTTGTCCGGGGAATATTAAGGATTGCCTAAATGAGTGTGACAAGAATTTTAGACCAAAAGGCCGAGAATATTCTTACTTAAATTCAGGAATATGGAATAATACCAAAATCATTCTGACAACTCAAGGCTTCTTTCAAATAAAGGATTTTAATCACCTGCAGTATATCGGTGACACTTTTACATAACTTAAAATAAGTGGTATTCGCTCTTTACTTGGTCTGATGTGCCTCTTTGAAAAAACCTGCGTTGATTTGATTATATTAACTGGATCATTGTTGATGAGTTTCGATCTCATCTCCAATTTCCTTTTCGACAATTAGATCTTGAGATCATATGGTCTGAAATTTGAAGTATTCCGGTTATTTTTTAGCAATTTTTTCTTAAACTTTGATAGGTTTTAGTGATTTAACATAACTGAATTCATTAAAGAGATGTCAGTTGGTTCAACTATGTATAGTGTGTATAAAGGTCGATCTTTCGAAATTAGAGACAAGCATTTGATCATAAATGAAGATTGAGACCTTTTAGGTTTGTGAATAGAAAATAATTTTCAACTGAAAAATCATTAAACAAACAAAAATAACTAAGAAAAACACTCTACAGACATAACAATGAAATCTTTTCATTTATTTGTTCCATCATTATTTCTTTCTCTAACTTCTTTAAATTATTTTTTTAACTTGTAAACTTTGTTTTTAAATTATTTATTTTTATCAAAATTTCTAACATCACGAAAGGCCTTGTTCTTTTTTCTCTTAACTTTTCTTTGAAAATTTGGTTCTTTTATTTCTATCATTTTGTTATCCATCTTCTGAAAATACATGATGTAAATATCGATATTTATTTACTCGAACCACATAATATAAATAATATAAATGATTCAGTTTGGCTAAAATTTTACTCAAGAAAGTCTATTGATTAATAAATGGTTTTATTAGTTATTTAATTTTTTTAAATATATTATTGTTATTTTTTATTATTATTATTATTATTATTATTATTATTATTATATCATTATTTCTGAATCATTCCATATTTAAGATCAAGTTTAATTTCTGGTAAAGAAGTTAAATATATATTATCTCCAATAAATAGATATAGAGAACCAATTATAATTTAAAAACCTATTGGAATACCATGAAAAAGAAGTTACAATTTTGTCTGCGACTGCTGCAAATCGCAGAGGTTTACCACTTATATTGTGCAGTTTCGCGAGTTCCCTACTCGTGAGATTTTATGTCGGTTGCAGGAAACGACAATGCTCCTTTTGTCATGTGCTGTCAAAGGGCAGATTTACTTGAGTACATTTACTTAAACAAAATAACTTAAAAATTATTATCATCAGACTTTATTTGTTTTGTGACTTCTAAGAAAATAAATTAAATTTACTGATATTCAAAATTCGACTTCTTATTCAGAATTAATCAATATTATTTAATATATTAATCAATAATTATTTTTTTATATTAATAAATACTTTTTTTCATATTAATCAATAATTATTTTTCATATTAATCAATAAAAAATGAAGATATCTATTCTATTAATATATTAAATGGAGTGAAATAAAATGGAAATTTTATTATTTATATTATATTTAAAATAGATAAAAATAGAAAAAAGGTTATGATGAGAATTTATTTTAATAGCAATTTGAATAAATTATTATTTCTTTATATATTACTTTATTTTTTACTGTTTCATAATTTTAAAAATATTTTAATTAATAAATATGATTAAGCAAATGAATTTACTCATGAAAAAACAGAAAAACGATTAAAACAAAAATTATTTTTAAATTAACATTTTTAAAAATTATATTAAAGTAATCAATAATTATTTTTCATATTAATCAATAATAAATTTTTATATTAATCAATAAAAAATGAAAATATACATTCAATTAATATATTAAATGGTGTGAAATAAAATGGAAATTTTATTATTTATATTATATTTAAAATAGATAAAAATAGGAAAAAAGGTTTCGATGAGAATTTATTTTAGTAGCAATTTGAATAAATTATTATTTCTTTGTATATTACTTTATTATTATTGTTTCATCATAATTAATAATTAATTAATTAATATTTTAATTTAACAAATATTATTAATAATTAATTTAATAATATTAATTAAAAAAATTTTAATTAATAGATATGATTAAACAAATTAATTTATTCATGAAAAAACAGAATAACGATTAAAACAAAAATTATTTAAAAATTAAATTAATTATATTTTTCAGAATTAAAGAAAATCGATTTTAAATATCATTTTTTTATTAAATGTTATTCTGATCAGAAAATAAAATTATTTGACGATAATTACACAGAGAAACGAGCTACGATTATTAATATTAATACTGATATCATCACCGATATCGCTCGCACAATATTTTAAAACGTTTTTACATGATTTACGATTACAGAAAAACGAGCTGCAGATGCATCATATTTCCGGAATTAGTAGTCCAACGGTGCATGATTTATAATATATCAATTGTTTGTTTCGTTGACAGAGATCGATCCATATCCGACAAACTGTATTTAATATCAGCGACTTCTTGATAATCGATCATTTCAGCAAACTAGTCAACACCGGATTCAGAGACTTCTCCTGGGAGCTGCGAATCTTTGACGTTTATGTCATAAATTTAGCTGGGTAGGTGAGGCCAAAGAGAATCTGAAAAGCATTAGTTGATCGAAATTTGATAAATGGCTGATCAATTACTGCATTTATCTAGCACGAATTTTATTATCGTCAAACGACTGACCCGAGTCTCAGAAAGTCCTAATTCACCATTGCCCAATATGAGAACATTTCTCCAAATGGTTTATATCAATAAAATTGTCATCATATGTATTTCTGACATTTATCTATTTCGACTTCGGTATTGTCCATGCCGTTAAGATGAGATTCATTGATTTATTAATTGATTTTTCTATTTATTCATGTACAACATTGATTATTAATTATTTTTATTTATAAATAAATAATTATTTTGATTCGCTAAAACGCTCACGGTGAGTAATAATTTTCATTGTGATATATTTTATATTTCATTATAATTATTTCGATTTTCATTGCAATTATTTGTGAAAATCTTTTATTTTGAAAATCAATTTACTTTTATTATTAAGTTTATTAATTAAAATATAATTTTTTTAAAAGTATGATATTTTATGAATATCAAAAATATTTATTCTGTATTTCAGGTTTGGTTTCAAAATCGACGAGCAAAATGGAAGAAAAGAAAGAAGACGTCTCATATTTTCCGAACATCAAATGCTCTGCAAACTCTAGCATCGTTTGGACCTTCTCATTTCCATGAACAATTTGGGAATAATTTCTCTTGTTCCATGTCTGATGGAAAATCTAATATGTCTTGGCCATCTTTGGATGTCAATGAAAGCGCCTCTTCATATTCACAAAGATATTGGAGTAAGTATTATATATAATAATAAGTAAGTATAATATATAATTGTCACAATAAAAATGGGCGGTTAGTTTTTATCAATTTATAAAGCAAAAAGATTTTAATTTTGAAAAATTAAAATTTGATAAATATTTCACATACTTTTATTTCAATAAAACAATAAATATTAATTTTTAATTTGTTCCCATTTGTCTCGAGGCAGCTCGTTCTGTTTTCCCCACACCTTTTGACTCTATTCTCCTTATGTCTGTTGATTAAATTTGATTAAATCCTCTTAGGAGCAAATTTTGAAAATCCTGATCGATGCAGGTAGTTTAAAATGGTTTTGAAATGTATTCTTGGGGATCCACGATTTGCCATATCTTCACACCAATCGAAGGATGTTCTTGCTTCTCTCTTTTTATGACAAGTTGGCTGATTCTCTGCCGATCTATTCTTTAAATTTTCTGAACCTTCCACTTCCTTTCTTTCTTTCAAGACTGTATTCCATTTTTATTTTAGAGACAGTTCTTTCTACTTTCCTTAACCGTATTCCCGTTATTTTATATGTTTCTTCAGGCTTTCATAACCTTTTTTGTGTAAAATTTGAACTTGGAAATGTGTGGTCTTCATTTTGGACAATTAATCTAAGGAAATTATCAAAATAATGCTCATTATAAGGTTAAGTTTATAATGATTATGTATTATTCAAAGTATCTTATCTGGTACTTAAAATAACCGCCTGGTATTGAAAATATTTTAATTATTTTAAAAAATATAATATAATAAAACTTTTATTATCAAACCGCCACTTTTTATTGTGACAACTATATATAAGTAATAATAGAAATATTACACATACGTACACTTAAGGATCAAATATATAACCCATTTTTTCAAACGAAAATAAATGACAAATAAATAAAGATTCGTTAAAATTATGATATGCTTTTTGTGATTATTACTTTATATTGTTAGTTAAGGAAAAATTTAACTAAACGATTATTTTTAATTAATTTAATCCCTTAGTCTGTAGTTTTATTTTAATTATAGAAATTAAAATTGAATATTTATTAAAAATCTAACGTTATCTTATAAAAGTGTATATTTGTATTAAACAAAATAATATTTCAAACAATTGCATCCAATTTACTAATTATTATTATTTATTGATAATACTAAACATTTTATATCAATAATATAACTTAAATAATTGATTTTTATAATAAAATCCATTTTTTAATTAAATTAAACAAACCCTCAAACCTAAATATTTAATAAGTGACTGTTGTTCTCCATAAATATAAATATAAATTAAAATATTTTTATGATGAATATTTTTTTAATTATTTTATGTTGTGACACTTAAAAAGTTTAACTTTTAAATATTGTTTAATAATTAAATTTCCTCAAATATTTTAATAAAATTCACTTTACTTTCAAAGATCTTTAATGATAATTTATAATAAATCAATTTGGTACGTTTTATGGCTAAACAGAAAGTTTAAAACTTTATATTCAGAGTTTTATTTAATCTAAATATTTTATATTTATTTTATAATTTATTTGTAATGAATTTTTATTAAATATAATTGTTTTCTGTGTTAATAGAATAATTAAGTTATCTTTTAATAAATTTTTAATTATCTTTATAGTCTGTCTATTAATCTATCAAAATGACAATTTAATTGTTTGAATGAGCTTCATTTAAAATAATTATATTGCAAACGCCAGGTGACAGTTTTTTCTCCGTTGAAAATATAAAATAATAAATAATATTGATAAATAATAATATTGGTGTATTTTGTATTGTAAATCTGAAAATATTAACAATTTTATTTCAACTATTTTTTGTAACACGATATTAAAAAATTCATTTAATATAAATAATTAAAGTTCGTAAAAGATAAAGATTTAATGTCTAATGTTTTGAATTTTAATTTCTTTTAAAAAGCAAAATATGGTCTAAATGAGAATATTAAAACAAACAAATATTATTTTAAGATCCCCAAAATTATTTTAAAAAACCAACCTTTAATAATTTAAATTTTTTAATTATTTAGGGTAATAAAACATTAATTTAATTGTTTTTTATATTATTTTTTTATTGTTTATTTTTAATTTCACTTCTTTAATCATTTATAATTGTTAATATTTAATATGTACAGATTCAATAAAATATTTGACCTTACATTGACTTAAATTTATTATTAACATTAAAACACCCTGAAGCATAATAACCCATCCTTATAAAGGTGAAACCAATGTATTTATTACTTGAAAAAATGAAATTTTAAATTTCTTATAACCAAGGTTAGAATGGTATATTTTTATTTTGTAAAATACATTATATTATCATTATTATTATTATTATTATTATTATTATTATTATTATTATTATTATAAATTAACAACCAAGAAAATTCAGAAATTTTTTAAAAATTCATTGTTAAGATATGGCCTCAATGCCTCCTCCTCCACCGCCACCTCCATTAGGACTCAGCCATCATTTAGTGTCCTCTTCTTGTTTCACAAGCGGTTCAAGAAAAACTTCATCACCATCATCCAATACGGGTATTCAACAAATAATTTCTGGAAACAGATCAGTTCAATTACCTTCTCCATCTTTACCTTCATTTATAAATGCACCATATCATACTTCAAACATAATGGACTCATATGGTGTTTCAGAAGATACACAAACATCACATATGCTCAGTACACCATATCTCTCATCCAATTCCGTTTCGCCGTTTTTCTTTCCAACATCAAATCTTGGCACCCTTTCCAATACAGTTTTCAGTACTGCTAGCTCACCAACAAATTCTACCCTATCATCCATGTACCATGCTGCTGCGATGGCTTCATATATTCCACAGCTGTCGTCCTCGAATGGAGGAAGGAATGAAAAATAAGACCACAAGATTACCAAATGTTTCTGTCAATGTTAACCAATTATCAGATTATTGTATAGTTCATTGAAGAATCTCAAATCTTCTGTATTGTCCATAGACTATGTCAATCAGAAACTTCGACAAAATCCTAAACTGCATTTCTAACTTATTTGTATCTGTATTTCTTTTAATTGTTATCTGTCTTAATTCAAACCAATTGTATCGAACTTAATAACTTTATTTCTTAACTTTATTCTAATAATATGAAAGTAGAAAAAATGATATAATAATAAATATATAAATATAATAATAGAAATTATAAATATAATAACTGTTAATTTTTCATACTGAATATTTCAATGAGAGCTTTTAATATATATATATCATTATATAATACTACTCTGTCACAAATTATGGTATGCAAAATACTAATTTTGATTAAGTTTATATTTTTACATGTATTACAATTCAAAATTAATATAACAAGTGTAAAATATTAACAAATAATGGACTTCTGAGTTAGTCAGTACTCATAATACTGTGTCATGCTATATTCATTGCTTCTGGACTATGAAAAATAGATATTGGTAAACGACCATCTCGGTGAAGTCTTTCTTTATTCATATGCTTAAAATTATGATTATTGCCATCATTTGCAATCATGGTTGATTCCATTCATGCTTGTAAAGTTAAGAACACATTCTCAAGTTTCTCTTAGTTTAAATGATTGAAGACATTCAATTAATTCGTCAACATGTTTGGAGAAGTTTGATGTTGTAGTGATAGTATTGAATTGAAAAAACCAAGACCTAAATTGATGAAAAATGATTCATTCATTCACTCGCGAAAAATATTATGACAGTCTTAGAAAGAGAATTCCGTCATTAAGCACGACAATTATCTTTAAATGATGATACAAACCTCTGTTTCAAAACCGAACTCTGAAAAGAATTTTAATGATCTCGTTGGTATTTTAGGAATTCGGTTAGACTAGAAAGTCCAATGATAGTCAAAAATCACAAGAGAAAATGAAATTTACAAAGTTGATAGCACAATCACTTGAATATTTTTACAAGTTGATTTATAATGAAATCGTCCCTGCTGTCTGCAACAAAATGTACTAGTGTCAAAACTTCTCATTCCAAATGGATGAAGCTTGTCCACATATTAGCGAAAAAGCATGTAAAAGGTACATGATTTTGGTGACAGTCTAACTCCAACTGTCATTGTTATGAACCAACTCGTTAAATCTCAGTTAAACATCTTTGAATAATTGAAAAAATCTATTTATAACGACCTTTATGTATTGCGGACCAATATAGAAACAAAAAGAAACAACTCTCTTTGACACGAAGTCGTTAATTATAGTATTACTTCAAAAGGATTGCCTGTCAATATTACTCATAAATGATTAATATTAACATTTAACTTGTAATATATTTGAAAAATACAAATTTTATTGGTTTGTTAATAATTTTTACAAATTCACTTTTTATAGGATGGACTAAGAGTATGTTATATGTATTTATAAAAACTTAAAACCTTCAAAAGATAAAATTTTTGATATCCTTCTTTTTACCTAATTAATAAAATATAAGCTAAAAACAAAAATAAATAAAAATAATTATTATAGTAAAGTTAATGAATAAATGTAAAGAAAATTTTAAAAAATAAATTAGTGAAATAAAGTTACTCATTATAAAAATGAAATAAATAGTTACTATTTATAGAATTATAAAGAAAAAAATTATGACAAATCTAAAAATAGTGACATTAGGTTAATATCTGAAAAGTTGTACCGTGTGTGCCACTTAAATTCAGAAGAAAATATTTTCAGTAAATCTTAAATACTTATTCTGGAACTGAGTTTATACGTTGCCTATATATGAAAATTATTGATTAACTTTTAAATTATAAATCAATTCGAATGCAGAGCTGCTGTAATTGTTACTCTCCCTAAAACAAGTACGTGGATGAAAATTGGTCATTTCTAAAATATAAATGGTTTCTGTTTTATTGAAAATTTTCCAGATTTAAAGGGTATACCCTGTATATAATAAAAATCAAAAAATATATAACTAAATATCATATCTAAATAGTTTTCCATGTTAAGTTAAACATAAATGATTAATTATACTAGAGACATATTAAGATGGTAAAATATTTAGACTATCTTGACAAAATACGATCTTTTTTAATTATCATTAAAATAAAACAACATTGAAAAATTTTATTTTTCTTTTGAATCCATATAGAAATTTTAAAAAATATTTCCAAAATATGATCACCGATAATTCGAATAGTATCATTCACATTAGTATAGAGTGATAGGTATAAATCCGAAATTTGGTAGAATAAATAGAACAATCTATTAAGTTTATTTAAATAAAAATAGGTATATAGTCAACACAATAAGATGTGGTCTTCATTTGTAGACACTATCGCCTCTAGACTAGACAGAAACATGTTACATACCTGTTTTACCTATTCCTCATCCAAATATTTCATTATCTACTTGACAGTATCTTATAATGACTTGATATAGATGAGAGCATTTGCGTTGACTGTTATCTAAACTATACCTCACAGATAATAAATATAATAATAAATGAGATTGTAATCAACTGGGATGAAGCTTTATGATCTTGGGCAGAGTCGCGTTGGAATACATTCTCCAACTGACTACCTATCGTATCATTGAAATGAATATCCCAGATAAACTTTGAAAACCTAGCACTGTGATTTTTCATTAAGTAAAGCATTTGTCTTAAATATACGGATTGACTTTTCTTCTATGTCATCGATAAATTATTCTTAGGTAAACAAATAAAGTTTTGATGAATTTTTTGAAAATACAACGTTTAACAGAACATTGAAAGAATTCCCGACCTATTTCAACCTCATGTTATTTGAAAATATGAAGTTGTATAAACTAAAATGAATTTAAGTTGGACTATAATAAAAAGAATCTTACAAGAAGAGAACCTGGAACAACTACAGACAATTTATTCCGTATTCTACTCCCACTATTGGACTAGGCTGAAGTAAACGATTCGAAAATATTAAAAAATAATATATTAAAATATTAAAATATAATTGCCGAAATTGGACAATAAAGAAATGATACTGCTTATCAAGGCAAAATCAGACTGCATATATCTTAAAGATTTAGCAAAATAATGAGAGAGCTTAGATGGGAAGTTCTGGTGTATTCAATATGTAGTCCGGACCTTGAATCGTTTTTCCCTGGTATTTACTGAATTCTCTTAATTACTATTACAAAAGTTAAAAATTGACTCAAAGCAGAAATGCGGACCAACCTGCTGCAGTTTTTCCAGTGACTAACCTTTTTTATTTTAATATTTTAATTTGACTTTTATTAATAAAATTTTATCTTTAAAATAGTTTTAAAATATTTTAAGCTGCACACAGTGAGTATCCATCAAATCTATCTTTATAACAAATATCAAAGAAAAATATCAAAAATTATTTGAGATATTTTATTTTCAATGGTTTTTAAACATGCACTAATTACATTTTAATAATAATAAAAATAATAAAAATACAAATAATAATACAAATAATAATAAAAATAATAATAATAATAATAAGAAAAATAATAATAAAATAATAATAATAATAATAATAATAATAAAAATAATAATAATAATAATAATAATAATAAAA
>JBBMKC010239723.1:0-10981 GCA_037834085.1 Bipalium vagum | reverse complement strand
AATATTTTTTACTTTATTTTTATTTTTAGCAACAATTTTTTACTTAAATTAATTTATTTCTTTCCATTTTTAATATTGGCTCCAAAATTTCTCTTAAATTTTTATTTTTAGTAACACAATGTTGCTACGAAATTTTTTATTATATAAATTTAATACTAATACTTATAATTATTATATTTTTTTAATTATTGTTTAATTACTAATAATTTTATCACTTTTCGGTCAGAATTGTTTGACAAATAACAATTAAATATATAAACAATTACACAATACTTATATTTTGACTTTCATGACTCATGCACATTTTTTAGATCAATAAAAGTTTTTTACACAAATAAGTTTCTAAATTTCGAATTCATGCACACTATGATCACAAAAGTTCCTGTCTATTGAATATCCGCATCTGTCGATCCACTGGACTGAGGTTTTGAAAGAGGGTTTGACGTAGTCTCCACATAATTAAAAAATTACATCTTCAATATTTATTGTTTGTTCTGATTGTAAACTTTTTTCTAATCTTGTAAATAATTGACTTACTACTTTTCCTGTTTTACATAAAGGAAAACAACCATTTCCTGAATAAATTAAAGGATGTAAAGGTGTCAGTTTAACATTATTATTATAATTTGTAATGGTTTCTAAAATACGATTTAAACAATTAGTAATAGTTCTTTCTTTAATATCTTTCGGAGAAATTTTAAATTGATAAACTGTACTTAAATGTTTTTTATAATAATGAGAATTTAAATAAGTTATTTTATTACATTTAAAACTTAGAAATTTTAGATTATAATCATCGTGAAATAAATCGTCAGGAAAATAATATTTTTCAAAAGGTAGATCATTTCTTATAGCTTACCATTCATCGAGATTGATGATTGAATATGCTTGTGTTTTAAGTAGACATTTTTTAAGAAAAAAATTGATTTTTTCAGTTTTAAATTTTTTGATTTTTTATGATTTTTTATACTCATTAAAAAATATTTATTTGTCCCCAGTACAATTTATTTTCGACTTTTGTTTTTATCTTCATTTCTACATTCTTTACATTAATTTCTTCCAACTTCAAAATCTGATAAAGGTAAACATTGATTACAATAATTACAAATTTTATAAGTATTGTTATTCTCATATTTTTCTTTTGTATTTTGATAATTATTAAAATTAATAATGACATTTTTTACAATATTTTCTTCCTACATAAAATTTATCTGGATTTGTTAAAATATTACATTTATTAGAATTTTTCCAACCATAAGATTTTTATTTTCATTTAATTTTTCTAGCAAAATTTTTTTGTGTTGTTGAGTAACATTTTCTAATTTACTAAAATATAAACCTCTAATATTAGTTTCAATAAGATTAAAAATACTTTCATTTTTATCTACATTAAAATATTCATACATAGGATAGAAATATTCTTTTTAAAAACAGTTGTTAGTCATTTGAAATTTAAATAACTGTCTAGATTGATAATATAAATTTAAAATTAAATTTAGTATTGATAAATTAATTGAGCTATCAATTACTTCAATAATTTCATCTAAAACATTATCAAATCATTATCATAAAACATTTATTAATTTTACATTATTTTTTTCTGAAGATTGTGATGAATAAGCTTTATAATATTCTTCAAAATATTCTTGATTATTCATTTTTTAAAATAAAAAATATTTGTAAATATATTTCTTTAAATATAAAAATAAAATTTTTATTTTTTTAAAAATATTTGTACTGGGACAAAAAAAATATTTTTCATCATCATTTTTCTTATTATCTTTTAATGATTTTTTTGATATTTATATGACACAAAGTGTACCATGTTTATCAGCACATTTTTTTCCTGAAGAAAAACAAACCCTGAATTTTTAAAAAAAATTTTATGCATTTTTATATTTATATATTTTACTTTTTTATATTTTTAGTATTTTTGTATAATTATATTTTAGTTGCCAAAAATATTTTATTCAACTAATTTTTTAGGGCTGTTTTTGTTTATGAAAAAAATGGGGGGTAAACAGGATACACTTTGTGTGACGTATTTCCCTTCGGATATTTTCTTTTAGCTGTTGAATTTCTTGAGAATTGTCCATATAAATCTTCTCTTTCAGGTAGCCCCATAAAAATAATCTAGAGAAGTCAAATCTGGTGACCGCGGAGGCTATAAAAATTCAGCATTTTTTGAAATCAATCTTTCACTAGACTTCGTGCAAGAGATTCATTGTTTGAGCGGTGCTGTGTGAAGTAGCACCATCTTGTTGAAACAAAATTTCTTTGTTTTCTTCAACTACCGAAAGCGGAAAATTTTCCATCATTGTACTGTAGGCAGCACCAGTAATTCTTTCTGGACGCTCTTCATCTTATTCGAAAAAAAGGTCCAATAATTCTGTCAGACATGACCCCACACCAAAGGATGCATTTTAATTTTGTTTTTAAATTTGTTTAAGATTTTTTTTAAAAAAAGCATTTAAAAATATATTGTTCAAATGATGACTGATTTTGTGGATATCGCAGCTAACATGATGATCAACACCAGAAAATCACTCAGGCCTGACTTATTTCGAAGATCAGATGATGTCGATAAGTTTTTACACAAGTGTAACGACTATTTCGAAATGTTGGGGTTACTTAAAAACGTGATAGGATTAGCCGTCATAGTACTGGTGGAAAACGAACTTCGAGAGAAGTATGAATTAACTGATCCAAAAACAGACTATGAAGAACGAATGAGAAAGGCATTCGGGAAAGTAAAATCAAGACTGAAGGACCTTCAAGAGGCATTCAATTATAAGCGTGGAGAAGAAAATGTGGAAGTGTATGTGAAAAGAATCACGGAATTCGCTGACCCATTAATGAGTACATTCGGACAAAGAAACTCTGAAAAGTGAATTATTATTACACTGTTGTAATGACAAAAACATGTGGCAAAATTTGCAAAGAAAGGAAAAGAAGGATTTATAAGAAATTGTAAATGAATTGAAGAGATTTGATAAAGGAAGATTGGTGCCGGAAGAAGTAAATGTGGTGCATTATAGAGATGCATTAAGAAAAAGAGTCGAGGACAGAAAACCAAGCTTCGCTTATCACAAGACTTATAATAATAACGTCTACAAAAATGAAACCAGACAGCAGCCGGAAAGAACCAAGTCAGCAGTGGTCTTTTACAGTTTTAACAAAATAGGGCACATAAAAAAGATTTTCCAAATCGAAACAGAAGAAATTTTTTTGCAGGTGGTCTGGAAGACCATATAAGAAGAGATTAAAATAGAGTCAAGTGCAATCGTTGTCATACAAAGGGCCATTATGAAAAAGACTGCTATACCAGTGAGTTAAGAATAAGAGCCGTCAGACAACGATATAATTATAAGAGAAATAGAGGAATGGAATATAGAAGAAATAATGGATTTCAGAGAAATGTGAATGAGATATCAGAAGAAATGGTGGAGGCGTTTTCAACATTAGAAGACAGAGAAAGACTGTATGGAAATGGAGAAAGACAAACAGACTCGTAATACGAACACCCAAAAGGGCGGGCTCCGTCTGAAGTCGAGTTGACCGGAGCCTTGAACTAGACGTAGGAATACGGTTGCACAATGTCAGAAATCTGTATAGTAGAAAATGAAAAAGTATCAGGGGAAAAGAGAGAATTGGAAAAGCTGAATAGATTTTTAAAGAAGAATTTTGAGAATGGAGTTGAAACGGAGATAGTAACGCTGAATAGTTTTAAAGAACATAGTATTAAATATAACGTGATGAATGAAAGGCCAATTATAACTGTTAGGGCGAAATCGAATGCTTACTGGACACTGGAGCTAGCATAAATTTGATGAGTCGAAATCAATTTTTAGAATTATGCAATGTAGAAAAAAAGATGCATGGAGACAATAAAGACTGCGAATAATAGTGCAATGAGTGTGGTAGGAAAGACAACAGTTGATGTTTATATTGGAGATAGATCTGAGTCAATGTCATTCACAATTGTAGAGCAGGTTTCACCAGAGCTGATTGGAAGAACAGAATTTTTGACAATTTTTGGATTTAAATTAATGAAGATTTCGGTGGAAATGAAGGTCTCACAAGTATTCAACATTGAGGCTAAGTTTGGAAGAGTTTGTTAATGATGAAGAGCGCCCGCTGAGAGCAAAGAAGATATTAGTCACCGTCAAAGATAAGAAGCTCTTGGAAGTAATAAAAAAAAAAGAAGCATTCATGGCAGATCCGTGGGATATTTGATGCACAAAAATGATGAAGATGGTGAACCACTTAACACGAAACCGTTCAGACAGCCAATGCATCTAGAAGAGAAAATCGATGAAGCAATAAAAATTTATTTAGAACGGAATAATAAGAAGATACAACTTGCCATGGAATATGCCACTAATTTCTGTATGGAAAAAAGAAAGATGTTAGGTTATGTGTAGACTTTAGAAAGCTGAACTAGGTGACTGAACGTCAGGCTTTTCCGATGCGAAACATAGAGGATTTACTGGATAGATTAGAAGGACCTAAATATTTTAGCACGATTGACTTAGATAATGCATATTATCAGGTTGAATTGACGACGGATTTGCAGGAAAAACGGCTTTTTCAACAAAAGGACAATTTTGCTTCACAAGAATTCCTTTTGGTATTGCCTCTGCTCCGGGAACTTTTCAAGAGTGAATAACAAAGGTTTTAGGAAATTTGAAAAATACCATGGCTTATTTAGGTGATATTATGATTTACACAAAGGGTATAAAACAGTATTACGCCGTATTAAATGAAGTGCTAGAGAAGATAAAAGAAGCAGGCCTTAGAGTAAATCCAGAGAAATGCCATCTACTAAGAACAGAAGTCAAATTTCTAGGAGATATAACTGAGAAACAAGGAATCAAGACAGGCCCAGCAAAAATTGAGGCAATCAAAACCTTCGAGAGACCAAAATGCGTAAAAAATTTAAGAAGCTTTCTGGGCATTTAGAGCTTAAATACAGAAAAGGAATTGAGCACACGAATGCATATATGTTATCGAGAAAAAATTGCGGCACATGCTCTCAGTGTATGATGGTTCATGAAGACCCAAAGTCAGAAGACAAGAAGACCAGAGCAATAAATACAATAAACGAAGAGGCACCATATAAATGGTAGAATAATGAACATGAAATCAATTAGATTAAAGAAGATATTGAAAAGAGAATTACATCTTATTTCCGCTTGGAAGATGGTCTGGTCAAAACTGACGAAAGAAAGATATGAATTCCAAAACCCAAGACCGGAATGTTAGTAGAAGAGATTCACAGATCTCAAACACATGCTGGAACCGAAAAAGTTATTAAATATACAGCTGATTTATACGATATGAAAGACCTGAGAGAGACAGTAACCAATGTTATAAAACAATGCAAAATCTGTCATAAGCATAAAGTAGTCACTACAAACACGACAGAAGATACAATAAAATCATCAGCAAATGAACCATTTGAAAAGATATATATAGACATTTGCGGTCCATTAAAAGAAGCGAATTTTGTTTTTGCGTCAGGCTGCTGTTAAATTAATAATAGAGTTTTATTGTGATAGTTTTGATTCAATTTTGAGTGCGGATTAAGTATTATTGTCGGGGTTTTGATTCAAGTTGAGCTTAACTTTGTACAGAGACAACATTGTTAAGTGAATAGCGTAAGTTACTTTGATAGGGTATAATAGTAACAAAATACATGATTAAACAATAGATATTATATTAATGACTAAGTTCACCACCATAGTTCATGCATTTAGAAAGAATTCACTAAGCAAACATAATTTAGGGGGTGAACGGTGGCAATGTGGAAAAAATCAAAAATTATGAATAAGAAAGAAAGAAGCTTAATCATGACTTTCACTCATATTCGATGGATACATTTCTCTGAATTATCAAATTAATTTAAAGTTTTTTTTCACATCATTAAAAATATTTTGTTTATTAATATAACTACCCAATATTTAGTCAAAATAATAATAATATTTTCAATCTTACCAATATAAAATATTTATTGCTGAACTTTCATGTTAGAAATTAGCTATTTAAATGTATTATCTGTGAAAATAAAGACATTTTTAAAATCAATAAATAAAACTTCAAATATTATCGGTAAGAACTTCATGACAAGACAAGACAAATTGTATTTGGTAGTCAACACAACTTACATTCATGACAAAATATAAAATTAAAACTATAGCAAAATAATAACTTGCAGTAACACAATATAATAGTAATAATAATAGTAAAAATAATAATAATTAAATAATACAACCTTTTCAATATATCTCTTATTCTCATTGAATAAGTTCACAACACAAACATTACTTGTAATGATTTAAAAGATAAATCAATTAAATTACATTTTTCCACCAATGAGAGATTTTATATTTGTGATATTTTAAAAACCTATCAAAGTATTACGAGAATTACTTTGATTTTAAGAACTCAGAAATTAAAAAAATCAAACCAATTTAAAGAATAATTTCGATTTACTTCACAATTATTAAAATTAAGACAGTTGAAAAATCGGTACAACACGAATTGAAAGTCAAGGATCCCCATTAAAACAGTTAAAAATCCTAAATACAGAAAAATATCATTTAACTAATTAAAATATTTCAGAAAATTTGCATTATATTTCAATAAAAATAACGGAGGAAGATAACAAAGCTCAGATGTAATGTTAACAGCTACATTTCCTTTCAGAAGAATCTGCTCCTGCATTGCCAGATGAAGCACCCAATCGAACGGTATCTCCATCTAATAATTTATTTTTACTAACAGATTTCTCTATTCTATCCATGACCATGTCTAAAAGATGTGACATTGTAGTCTCTACATTTTGTCCGGTAGCTGCACTAGTTTCCATATACTGAACTCTGTAATAACGATATTAATGAAAAATAATAATTCACCCGAAATAAGTAATTTAACTAAGAGCATAAGTAAATAAATACATTAAATAACAGCACATTTATTATTATAATTTCATTTGTAAAATTAGAAAAAAACTTTCATGGTCAATAGTTTACATGCTTTATTGAATATTCATACCCATTAACCGAAAAATTTTTAATATACCTGTCATTTTTGGAAAGCTTCAATCTGATAACTAGATTATTTTAAAATAAAAAGATTATGTACAGAAAATAAGAAAATTTAATAAATTGATAATTTGTTTTGCTTGTAAACATAATTATCTATTGGGTTATCCGGAAAGTTCGTGCGTTTTTTTAACATGAATAGGTTTTGTTTGATTTTCATGCACATTTATAGAGAAATATACAATTTATATATGGCTTTAAAGTTTAAATATTAGCATTTCAGATTTAAAATTTACTTTAATCGATTAAAAGATATTTATATGTGGTAGCATTTCAAAATGGAAAATGAACATCTACTATGTTTTATCCTATTACTATAATAAAAAGAAAACAGTGAAAAACGCATATCAAAAGATATATGGTGTTTACGGAAAGACTGTGAAGATACGAACATGTTAGAAATGGTTCAAAAAATTTTGAGTACATAATTTTTCCTTTCAAAACGAAGTACACTGTGGCTGGTCAACAAAAATTATTGTTAGTACAAATATTTTTTCTTTAAAAAACTTGACTTATAATAAAAAACGACTGAACTTTCTGGACAACCAAATATTATAAAAGATATTAAATTTTTTTAAAAATCACAAGGTTTGCTTACAATATTTTAAAAACGGACAATGAAAATAAGATGCGGTTGAAAATAAAATATTCCAAATGAATATTATTATATCGTACTCTTTAAACTACATAGAGACGTTAACCGGAATTATAAATATTAGGGTTCTCAATAAGATTACCATTTACCATAAATTTTAAGACAGTGTGTAGCATGGAGAAAAAATTATTTATGTACACAAATATGAACCACCAGAATTAGCAATTAATTGCCAAAGTTTTGATAACGAAAAATTTTCGTCTCGAAAGAAATTTGAGGTATTTTTTGATTAAAAAAATACATTTATTACATCAATGACTTGAGGACGTTCTTGGTACTTTTGACCGGCAAGGAAATTTGATATTGATAAAAAAGTCATCACAAGATGAGATGTTTGGGCTACATGGTGAATTTGGTAGTTTTTAAAATAAGAATTGCAAATTTATTTTGAGTCAATCAGGGACAACATGGGGCCCTGCGTTATCGTGCGAAACAATCACACCCTTTCGATTGATTAAACTTTGTTGTTTGTCGAGCAAAGATGAATGAACTCAATCTATTTATTGGCGTGAAACATAGGAATTAATTGTTCGAAACCCAATTTATAATCCAATTTTCTGATCACCAGGCACTGAGCCAAGCCTTTCGATTGATATCAGATTTAGGAGACTGTCCAGAAGTTTGATCAGGTTTTATTCAAAATGCGAACGTTTAGAATTATCAAACAATACAAACTTCTCGTCTACACTGCGCGCAAACAAAAATGACCAAATGTCTATCCGATGTTTTTTTGAGATTCCCTTATATTGTGAGGCACAATTTTATACAATTTTTTGTTAAATCCCAGGGGTTTTTAATGATTCCAAGCGATTGATAAGGAACAGCTGATGTATAAAGATAGATTATCTAATACCGACCTTGGTTGACAGGCCATCTTTCGTCTTCAGGGTTCGTTCTGCCATATTGAAATAGCTGAAACCATTTTTTGTACATCCGTAAGAACATTCGCCAAAGACTTATTTTATCCTACCAATGGCTTTTATAGTACTGAATCTGCGCTTAAACTCATAAAACATACAAGCACAAACTTCATTTTTGACTATAGACATATAATTTTGTTATTAATCATTAAAAATTATTAAGGGATGTATCATTTAAAAATAACAGATTGTGAGCTTTAAAATGATATAATCAAAAAAACTTTTCCGATAATTTATTGGGATGCTATATCGTTATAAAATTTAATAGTGAAAAAGGGTGCAGACTTATTTAAAACTCTAATACTAAGAATATTTTTATAGTCGTATTCAAGTAAGTAAACATTCTTCACCAATCAACCAAAAAATTATTTATGGATAATTAAATTTATTAACAATTAAAGTAAATAAAATTAAATAAGTTCAGTGAATTCTCCAGAATTTTAGTAATAATATCAATTAATCGATGCCTATAAAGCTAACTCAATTTTAGGTATTAATTTCAAATGTCGAGATAAAATTCCAAAAATTTAATTAAAAATTAGAGTGAAAATTTTTACCAATTTTTCTTCTGACAAATTTGTGGGTATTCCAAGTCAGAAATAATCAATATATTAGTTTGAAGACACTTGATATCATTATATAATATTCATATTATGTAAATAATAATATTACTATTTTTATTACTTTAATGATCAAAATGCATTTTAAGAAAATAGGAAGTGGCTTGATCAATTCATCTGAGAAAAAAGCTGATAATATAAATGTTAACTTCGTAAATTTCAATGCAATCAGAAACATAAAAATTAAATAAATATACATCGATTCGTAAAAAATGATATTGTAAGAGAAAAATAAAAACAATAAAGTATCACGAAATAGTTTGAACATTACATTCTCTTCTCGAGAATATCGTGAGACTTTGTTCATATTATATGTAGAAATAATTTATCAAGTATTTTATCACATCATAACAGATGAGAAGAGAACAAGAAAGTTATACATAAAATCTTGTTGCTATAATAAGTTAAGAGAATTATCATGAATTTTTGGTCATGAGACGTAAGAATTAGAAATTTTAACGAGTTAATATTGTTGGATAAAATATTTTGAGTAGTTATGGCAACACTAATGTAAGTTTCGCTGACCAATGTATTTGAAAGGAATAATAATTAATATTATTAATAATTTTGATGATAATGATAATATTGATAACAATAATAACCTTTAAAATTAGAAAATCCAAGTAACATATAAACAATTGTAAATTGATATTAAAACTGAATAGGAAATATATACATGATTCTAGAGTTCAAAAATATAATGATTCTTTACGTGATCCTTATATTAATTGGCTGCAAAGTATATAATTTTTGTCTACTGAATACTGTGCATTGTTGTTTTAATATCATAATCAAAATCTAATGAATTACGTTGGAATTATTGAATTTCTTATTTAATCAGATATCCACATTATTGTAAGCGCATCATTAAAATAAGTAGGTAATATAAGAAGTAATCATTTTACATTTATTAATATGACTGGAGTAAGGAAATCCTAAAATTTCATCTAACTATCAAACTTTCAAAGAGGTCGAATACTTTCCGAGACTCGTATTACTTCAATTAATGGATAAATTTCAAAGTAGTTCTCAACACGACAATGCGAAATCCTATAGCACCAGTACAGCAAAAAAGTTTTAGTAAGAATCAGAAGTGAAGACAATAACTTGAACACCATATTCTTTATATTTATCTCATATTGAACATGTGATTGATATCATGTATCATCGGCTTCGGTCTTCTTTTGGTACTTCTAAAACATTTGATGAAAACATATATGGAACCAGATACCACAATAGGAAAGAACTTCAACTTAACAGTGTGTCAAGAATAATCGGAGAATCATGATTAGTTATTGACATCTTTACATGTTTTTCATATAAACTCATTTATTTCAAGCAATCTGATCAATTATTTAATAATTTTATTTATTCGGTTTTAAATGTTAGTGGTGCGTTTTATTGAATATCATACTATTTTGTATGTCACAATAAATGTGCCAATTCTTTTATGCTAAATGTTAACAATTTGTTTAAATTTGTTACTGGACCTCAGGTTAATTTTTCACTAACATAGAGTATTAACAGCATTGAAAATAGAACGAAAGTCACAGTTAAGTAAAATTATCCAGGAAAATGAAGACGCCTTTATGGCTGATAAGTGGGGACATCGGATGCACTCATTTAGCTCGGCATAACATAAAAACAACGGGTAATCCTATTAATATTAAGCCATTTAGA
>JBBMKC010239713.1:0-10982 GCA_037834085.1 Bipalium vagum | reverse complement strand
ATTATTATTATTATTATTATTATTATTATTATTATTATTATTATTATTATTAATTTTATTATTATTATTATTATTATCACTATTAATATTAATATTTTGATAATTATTTTTATGAATATTATTATAATTATTATTATTTATTTTTATTAATAATAATATTTTTCATATTATTATTATAATTATTATAATTATTTTAATTTTTATTATTATTATTAGTGGTACTATTCTCGTATTATTACTCATAAATATGATAATAAATAATAAACATTTATTTCCAATCAATTGAGCACTTAAAAGGTGTACTTTTCCTCGTCAGTCATTTTGAAAAGGTTGTCATAATAAAAATTGCCAATTTAAACAAATTAAAAAAGGGATCACAAAGCATCACAGATGATCTTTTAAGGAAATCAATAGTCTTGACCACTTTTCTGATCGTCAATGAAGCGTGAATAAAGATCATCATTGATCTCAATTGTTTCTTGAGCAAATTGAGGAACGAAAATGTCTCAAATGACCCCGGGTCCGGAGCTGTTGGAACTGCACTCACATTAATTTATTAATAATTTAATGAAGAATTATTCAAGAATTACTGCCCACGTTCAACGATATCAGACCCTGATCAGACACCGACCTTAACAATGGCCATCTGGTCTGGTGCCGTCATTGTGAAGGGTTTTGTTCGATTGAAGCCTGTATTCATTCTTGGTCCATTGTGACAATACATAATTATTATTGTTGTAATCGCCATTGTTATTTTTGTCATCATTTTATTGATTTTCCATCTTTCTTCTTCATTTTCTTATAATAATACTACTCATAATAATATAATAATATAAAAAAATAATAATATGATTGTTTCAAACTGATTTATTTAATGTTTTAAAATTTTCTTATTGTAATTATTGATATTTTTTTTCAATTGAAAAAACAATTTCAAAAAAATTTCAAAAAATATTTTAAAAAATTTTCATTCCGTCTTTGAAATTTTTCAAATTTTTTAAACTTTATTTTTGCATAAGAATTTTGAAATTAAAAATTGAAAGAAATTTTTTCTTAAATAAATAAAATGTATTAAAATAAAAATTAAAATTAAAAAATTAAGGAGTTTGAAAACAAACTCACTCATTATATCGATTATTGATAAATATCTTCGCGTTGATAAAAGTATTGGATTGACATATTTCATCGAATTCATTTAGTCAGCCGCCGAAACTGAGTTTAAATTAATTTCCAATAATAAATAATCGACATGCTTTTCGAAACAGTATCTTTGACTACAAATCAATTATATAAACAAATCATTTCTTAAAAATAATTTAATTATTCCAATAATTAAATTATTTTCTTTAGAACAAAATAAAATTTACCTCATACCTCATTTCTTTTAAGTTCTTCATCTTCTCCACATTGCGTTCAGTATGCTTTCCCTGTTTACCTTGAATTATGTAACGCGTCCATGTATCTTCTTTGCTACTTTGTATTGGCTCTCGTCTGTCATCCTGTCTTTTTGTCGTGCTTCAACTTTCAACAGGACTTTATCTTCAATCTTGAAATATCTGTTGGTTAGATATATTACAATCATTGTTTCCTGATTCTCGTTCTTCTTTACCCCCGATAACCAACATCGGTGGACTCTTTCCGATTGTTTACTGGTAAGTTGCAATTATCATAAATTCTAGTTCCAGCAGCATGATGTCCTACTTTAGGTTTTATACACTCAGCTGGACGCGTTCAAACAGTCCCTAATTGTTTGGAATTGTCTTTCTACCTGTTCGTTTGTGTTATGGTAGTATGGGATTAAAAATCATAACTTGATACTCATGAAATCAGCTATTTATCGTTTTCTTTTTGAATCGAATGATTTACCACAGACTGTCTAAATCTCACTAAGTGTTCCGTATTTTAATATCCACTTTTCCATAATGGCCTGCCTTAAGGTCTCCTCCTTCTGTTTCTAAATTTACTTGCTAAACTGATATATTATTGCTAATATATATTTCGTTCTCCTAAACGTTTTCTTGAAGGGTCCACATGTATATTTTTTCGAAAGATTTGTGCGGCAGGTTTTGTAGTTGATTTCTTTGTTTTCGCTGTAATCATCTGGTTCCCTTGACATGATTCCGTCAACCTTCACTATTATTTCCTGCAAGTCTACTATGTCGTATCCTGCTTTATGTATCTCTAAGACTTCTCGAACAAGGCAAAGAAAATTGATTTGTAAAGTTGGAATAAAAAGTGAAATCGGAATATAACTTTTACTTAAGTACAAATTAAAGTTAAATTAAATCTCTCTAAATGGATGATAAGAAGAAATAAAAAAACAGTCACAATGCATTTATTTCGTCAGAGAACGTTACTAAAACTAATCAAAACATTTTTCTGATTTGACTTTGGTGATATTTGTGTAAATCTTTTCTTTTAAGGTCCAAATTTTCATATCCCTCGCCTTCGTTAGGCAAATCCCAAACAGATTCAACAGCGGCTTGACCCCTTTAAATAAATTTTCAAACTTCGGCGTGAAAACCAAGAAGCTCCAGCGGTTTTTGTCTATTCTCTCTTTCAAAGTTTTGAAGTCAAAGACGTCATTTGAAATGGTATAAACTGAATAATTTATTCTCGATTGTAAATCTTCTCTCTTCAACTGTTCGCCACATCTCACTGTACACTTTCCATCACTCAAGAAAGATTTCATGTTTTTTATAACTGGTTCCGGTGCCTTCTCTGGTGTTGCGATCAATTTAGACTGTCGATATGTTCCTAAAACGATTAAGAGGAAGTCTTTCTTACCTGTCACCAAAACAGTGGCTTGATCCTTCTTCATAATTGCATAAGCAGGTGCGTCTTGATTTGATCCTAATAACTCAAAATTTTTTAATATTTCATATCGAAGATTCGGAACATTGAAGTTTTGCTGAAAATATAATTAAAATGTATTGGTAAACCTTTATAACGTACCTTCCCGTTACTCCGATTTTTTATAAATATCTTCTCATTGGAACAAGCAGTGGACTGGCATATTTCACGGAATCCATACAGAGCGCAAGTTGAGGATGGATGATCAAATCGGAAAGCTTTGCATTCAGTCACCAAACACTTTAGCGCACACCGAATCAAAGACGTTGAAGGTGTTCTTTGGTAATTGTCATAAAGGCACGACGTTGTTTGTTGAAATATGACTTGGGCGTAAATTTTGAAAGTTGAAATAATCACTGAGAATATCGATGACGATATCGCAGTGTACATTTAAACAATTATTCGCAAAATGAAAATGTAAAGTTTATTCTTTCTCTTATATCTTCAGCAATTTTATTTCTTCGTTTTCTTTCAGTGAAAAGTTATCTGAAAATCGTAATCTTCACATTGGAATTGTCTCCCTGGATACAAGTGTGAGAAAAGAAAGATGATACGTATTCGTTCCTTATCTCTATTGATAGATGAAGATGAAAAAGGAAATGAAGTGAATGTGAGGGAAAACACTTTCCAATAAACAGGTGTTATGTCAGAGGACAATGACCAAAAGTTATATAACGTCTTCACAGTTCTGAATTAGGGAAGATGGAGAAAAGTTGAAGAAAGTTTTTCTATTTTCTTTGTTCGAAAGTAATGTTTAATATTTTTTCTAATAAATATTTTTTTCTATATTTATCGAGATACATTTAATTTTCAATAATAATTAATAATAATATTTATGATAATAATAATAATTATTATTATTATAAAAGGATACAAACAAAGGAATATAATATTTTCAGAGGTCATGAGATTATTGAAATTATATATCTGTATAGAAATAAAATAATTTTTGATAATAAATAATTCATTGATTTCATAAAAATCGAATAAAGTATGAGACTGATCAATCGATAATATCGATCCCAATGAATTACACTTTGATTTGTATTTTGATAAATAATAATTGACTGATTTTTTTTCTTTTTATTTTATTTATTTCTGTGTTTAGCTTGTTAAGAATGATTTAACTCTGTTTGCAATATTATATAATGAAAATGAAAATATTAAGTATCTTTTTTATACTGTTATTTTAATTAATAATAATTATTTCGAAATATTTTCCTGTTTAATTAATGTATTATTATCTCATTTTATTTCATGTGGCCTAAAAGAAGATCTATTACTCTTTATTATGTTATACTGTAAAATGTTTGTTTTTTGTAACGTAAATGATATTGGAATTACAGTTTATACATTGCGGACTCATAGGACAACTCAGAACACGTATTAGTGAACATTCTCAATTAAACAGAACCAGTAAAGTCTTAGACCATTCAATGAATTGCTTCAAAGATTAACTAAGAATGTTATTTAAAACAAAAGAATGATCATAATTAATTTAAATAAAATCAAATGGACTTTTTATATTTTATTTGATTAAAATTTTAATTATTTCAACTTTATTTATAGATTAAAAGGTGAACATTAGCGAAACTCTATAAACTATTTTTATTTATTAGAAATTCGTGGTGTCGAGTTGGTGGTCCAGGGTCAGTCTGATTCTCAAAAGTTTCTTAAATTCAAAAGTAATTTACATCAAAAAGATAATGCCATGAAGCTTGCAGTATTTGTGTCTCTCATTCTTCAATACAAAATATCCAATGATAAAACATTCACTCTGCAAAACAATCCCTATATAAGCTGAATAACTCTGGATGTGAAAGTCGGCCTCTTCCGGAGTTTCTTCAAGCATTGTACTGAACTTCTACTTGAATGCTGGACAATGATAATTGATAACAATGGGCATTACATCATGGAATAAAATATTCTTGTGTTTTTATAAAATAAGTTTTTGTTCTACAAATCCTTTCGGTAAAGACTTATGAGACGACCTAATTGCAACCATATTGACTGCCTGTAAAGAAACTTTCCACATTTTGGCAACTTTGCGCTGACTTTTATGCAGCTTTACATTTTATTCCTTCTCGCTTATCAACTGGTATCATTTTAAAACTGAAACAATATAAGTATATGTTAATGTTTGCACGTGACAGCATGACCTTGCACTCAAAAATCTTCTAAATAGTGAAATAGATAAACAAAATTAAAAAATACCAATTTAATCAGTAATACCAAAACGTTCTGGAAAATGTTGACGACCGTGATTTTTGGTTTTTTAAATTATGGGAACTTCGGAAATTATTTTCTAAATTATTTTACGTTACTTTTGTTTGTTAAAGTCATAAATTGGTGAAAATTTTAAAAAGTTTGATTCATTTTTTTGTTTCGGTAGTGTTTGAGGTGTTTTAGATAATTCTGATTACCAGAATGTGTGGATTTATGTACCTTGTGTATTCTTTATTTTGTGTATATTTTATTTTGTTATTTGTGTTTTGGATTAATGTGGGGGGTGCGTGATAGTCATGAAGGAATCGCTTTGTAGCAAAAATAAGCACAAAATGGCTGGACGCTACATATTAAAGACAGTTTTCATTTAAGGACTCTCATTCATTTTTTTATTTTATTCATCATATTCAAGGTTAGAAAGCGAAACAAAAGAGTAGAGGCCATTGGTCTTTTACAAATGATACCAAAGGAAAAGGTTGTTATGCAACTACCTTTTTAGAATTGAAGGTAGGTTCATTTTGAGGAGTAATAAGCAGAACGATAATAAAAGGAATTTATTCAACGGTATTATGTTATCCAAATCAAGAGCTTCAATAATATTCGATTTCTAATTGTCCTGGTTCATTTCATTTTCAAAAGCTGGTGATAGAGTTTGTCAACCTCTTCCTCTACGGTCTCGGCTGTCTGTTGCTTCAGTTCGGGATCTTTCTTCAAGAGACAAAGTTAACATCCTTGAAGAAAATAAAGACAAAAGGCTCACTGCTGTCACTCCCCATTCGTGTGGCTTTGCAAATGAGGCCGAGAACGGTCGACCGGTGCATGGGCAGAGCTTTTCCCAATATTCTCTCTTGGCCCGGGCCCGAACCCATGGCTTGGTATGCATTTTTAGAGCGGCACCCCAAGGCTCGTGCTTATCAGATCCTTCCGGGAGTCTGCCTCGCTCTGGCGACAATTCCTCAGCAATCTAAAAGGGTCAACTAAAGAGCTGGTGTCGTTCTTCTCTCTTTTTAATATTAGTTAAAAAAAATTTTAATTTAAATGTCATTTATAATTAATTACAAAAATATTAATAAAAAAAATATTATTAAAATAAATAAAATAATAAGAATTTTTTTTCATTTTTCTTTTTTAAAATATTTTATTGTTTTTATTTTTCTTATTATTATGATTTATTATTGTTTATTATTTTATTTATCTCATTTTTATTATTTATTTAAAATGCAATAAATAATAATAATATTTATTAAAAATTAATTCATTTTTATATCTTAAATATTTAATTAATATTTTTTCATAATTAATTAAACATTAAATATATTAATTGAATTTTTTGAGAATATTGGTAAAAAATAATAATATAAAATAATAATAAATATTTTTTATTAATAAAATATAAGTAATAATAATAAAATTAATTAATACTAAATTAATTAATAATAAATAATAATATATTTTTTTGAAAAGTATTTCTGATTATTTTTTTGATTTATTTATTTTATCTTTATTACTTTTTTAATATTTATTTTAAATATTAATTTTATTAATTATATTTATTTAAAAATTTATTTAATTTATATCTTAAATATTTAATTTATATTTTGTCATAATTAATTAAACAAAATTAAATGAGATTTTTTGAGAAACATTGAAAAAAAAACTAATAATAATAATAATAATAATAATAATAATAATAATAATAATTAATATTATTATTAATTAATATTATTATTAATAAAATATAAATATAATAAAATTAATAAATAGAAACTTAATTAGTAATAAATTAATTAAAAAATATATAATAATTTGAAAATTAAATTAAATAATAATAAAAATCAAAAAATAATAATTTTATAAATATTTTCGATCTGATATAAGGAAAAGGAAAAGGAAAATGACAGATGTTTTGGAACGTCGAGAAAGGATACCGCGAGATACGCTTTCTGAATGAGACCTTCTGAAGATGTCTGGGGTGTTAAAAGTGAATGGTTACCGCTCTGATGTGATACGGCTCGAAGCCGCAGCACCCTCCGATGTAACGGATTCCCGCTTCGTATGCCTCTCGAGCGTACTTCTGTATCTCGAACCGGGTGCAGATCCTCGGCTCCAAGGCGAACGGGAATTCCGGAAGATCGATAAAACCTTGTCTTGAAGCATCCGGAGTTCTGTAGACGATGGGTTGAATCATAAAATGTGCCTGGACAGGTCATTTAATTTTCCTCCTGCAATCACATTCTTATCATACCTTCAAACCAGCGTTTTTAACACCTTCAATCATCATTTTAACTCCTTGAAGGGCTACGAATGGTTCGTGGTGACAGTTAATACCGACAATGTGAGCACCAGCTTGGACCAGTTGAACTGCACATTCATCCGTCGGAACCTTATTCAGATCTCCCTCTGGACCGATGCACAAGGTGCAGGCTATGGGCATGGAGAACTCCTTAGCTACTTCCACGGCCCAAACAGCTTCTTCGACGTGCTCGAAATACTGACCGAAAGAGAAATGAAAACCTCAGAGAGCGAGTCGACAGAAAATTCTACTTCACAAAGAAGGAAATCCACATTCTCTTCTTTGAACACTTGGAATTGTTTTCTAAAGATCTCTTGAGTCTGCACTTTGCCCATTCCCGTTAGATAGGACGGGGTTTGTGAGACACCTCCCAACGTCAGAATATCCTTTCCTTCGGAAGCGACCTGAGCAGCCAATCTGCAAGCAGCGCGGTTGATATTCGAAGCCTGCAGTATCAGGTCGAGTCAAGAGGTCAGAAATGGTACAATCGTTACCCCATGCTTGGAGGCCATCTCATTGCCCCGGTTGTCGAGCTTATCGTCGCTAGCATAAAACGTAAAGGATTGCATGACATCCGAGCCGGCTCTCAGAAATTCCCGATGCAACTGGAGAACAGCTTCAGGATGTTCGACGACAGCCTCTGGAGTCCAAGGACCGGCCTTGACATAGCCACGTTTCTCCAGCTGGAACACGAAACCTCCGTCTCCGATGATGACATCCCCTCTGTCCAGGCGTTCTAATATCGTCAGTTTCTGAAAACAAAAACCCAAAGGTCGTCCTGAAACCGAAATCGAGCGTTGGGTGAAACAAGAGTCATACCTTGGCTTGTGACATTTTCGTGTATATATTTCACATAGAAAATGAACGCCGTTTTATACAAGATGGCAACGGTGGTGAAGCCTGGAATTTGGTGCATCCTCAGGGTCAGCCGAACTCGTCTGTCAACAAATAAAATAAATAATGAAGACATTTACAATAAATAAACTGAAGTACATCATCACCATTGCCGTTCTTGCAACCTTTGAAACGGTCAGTCGTCAGACGCATTTTCATTGGTCAATATTGTTCGGAAAATAAAATCACCATTTATTATTATAATATTGCACTTATTACCCTTTCGTGACGATTAATAATGAAAAATAATTAAATTCAGCCACAAATCGTCCTTTAGTCCCTTTTTAATCCACCAGTCTCAGGTTTCGTGACAATTTGACGATAGAGACTGTTGAAAAGTTCAATGGGAAAGCGTGTTTACTTTCGCCTATCATATTACTGACAATGGGACCAACGGAGACATTGCCGAATCCCTCCTGGAAGCCCTTGAGAAAACATCTTGAGGACTCTTGACAGCTCTTTATCTCCTTCCTGCCCAGTGCAGAATCCGAAACCATCATAAGAGAATAAAAATAAATCAAATAAAGATCATAATAGCGATACTGATAACGGTTGGCGAACTGTCCATCATTATCATACCCTACCACTTACCCTTGCCTCGTCTTGGTATCAGATAAACAAGCTCCGATGAGTAAGGGCAGTCGACTATGACCACTGAAATGTTTTCGTTGACCGGATAAACAAACAATGATAACGTAAATAGTGAACAATAAGTAAGAATAACATGTGGAATTTTGCAACGACCGAGCCCGGGCTGTGTGCTTTTTTATACCACTAAAATGGGGAATGGAGCAGACCTGGCGAAACAATGTTTCGGGTTGAGAGAGTGGCTTGAAAGAAAGGTTTGAATACCCAATTGATAAGTCATTCCCCTATGTCGCATACTTCGGACATGTGGCACCGATGGTGTCAGCTCTTTTTATTATAAGGTCCAATAAAATCAATTACTGAGAAATCTCACACAAAATCAAGGTCCTTTCGAGAAGTACATTGTCACATACCCTCTCCTTTTCTAAAGCTTCAGCTGACGGCCGAATGCTGCACGGAAACGTTTTCTAATAATGAAGCAATTGGACAACGTTAAAGTATTCGATAAGCGCCGAAGACCGTTTGGAAAAGTATTGAAATAACTTTAACACGAAACCTTCGTTAGTCTTCGCATTGTAAAATGAAAAAAGAACTCCTCACAAATAACTTAAAGCACGTCAAGCCTCTTCCGAAAATCGATTATTGAAAATCTTTGTTATTGATTAAAATGAGAGGATTCAATCCTGATCATAGACATTTGGCGTGATGGAACTGGAATATCCGGGAGGATAGTAGCGAAAATCGAAGATGTTACCATGAAAGCAGTCTTCCAATACAAAAAGAAGATGTATTCATAATTTATCATTGAAAGAAGCCAAAAAATGGACGACCTCGAGGTTCAAGAGACGTTGGGTTAGATTCTACCATCTGTTCAACGATGAAAATAGATGCCTTGTTCTTCTTTCGAGACACTTCGACAAGCTATAACACAAGTTTGGGTATGTTACAGAAACGAAATGGATTCGAGACTTGCAAGAGCAGAAATACCAAAGGAATCATAAAAGTAACCTATTATTTTTACGTACGTTCTGTTCCAATGTTAAGCTGACCTTGTATTAATATTTGAAGAATACATAGTTTGTGTTCTAATTTGGTATTGTTTCAATACCTCTCGACCTTCAATAACTGTAACTCAACCTAATATTTGTCGATTATGGAAGAATAGAAAGAATTTAGCTTGGGTAAGGGATGTGTCTTTAGTGGATTATTCTTTTAAATTGGGAGGGTAAATTGAAGCTTCTTTCTGATCAGTAAAAATTGTGAAGACGAGACGCAAATTTGTCTTTGATAAAGACTTTTTTCGAGGGTAAAAAGAAGAAGAGCATGTCAAAGTTCCATATCATTTCAATAAAGAATAGATTTCAAAAATTGAACGTCCCCATTTTCGATGTGCGTTTCGCTAATGAGGAAATTTGATTGTGCAAATAACCAATCACATTGTGCGCTCAAGGTCACCAATCAAAAGTAGGTCAATTTTTGACTTTTTTCTTGGACCTTGAAATTACTTTCTCTTATAAAATTATAATCAATGATAATAAAAAAATATTATTTTATTTCAACATTTTGATTTAAAATTAAATCAATATTATGATTAAAAAAATAAATAAAAAGTGATTATTGATTATTGGTGATTTTTTTAATGAATTATTTGAATAATTTATTTCAAAATTATAAGAAAAAAATTTCGCATGATTTTTACTTAAATTATTATAAAGTTTTATTAAATTTTCATTAAAAATCAAAGAAAAATATTTAAAATAAATAGAAATAAAAATAAATTTTAATAAAATCCCTTTTTATTATTATTATTATTATTATTATTATTTTTATTATTATATTTTGTTATCATTTATGATCTTCACTTATTTATTTATATTGTTGTTATATTATATTTTATTATCATTTACTAGGTATGAACCCAAAGTACTTCTGTTCAAAATAAAATGATTTTCTTCGGTCATTATTAATGTTAAATGGACCTTTAAAATTTCTGCCATTGTTGAATATAACAAAAAAATAGTCCAACGCTTCAGCTCATTCAATTTGACTATTCAGAGACCACTGTACAGATAACCATACCTGTTGGGTAGGATGTGCTCCGAAATGAACTCCAGACAAGATCAAAATT
>JBBMKC010239702.1:0-10982 GCA_037834085.1 Bipalium vagum | reverse complement strand
ATTGATTCGTCGACGGTATCGAAAATTCTTAAGAATCGTGTAAATATAATGAACATATTCCACGACTCAAAGTTTTCACTTAAATGTAGACGATTACGTACTTTAACGAATGTAGTTCTCGAGAAAGCCTTGATTGATTGATTCTCTTTTATTCAATCTAAAATGTTCCGATAAATGGTCCATTGTTAAAATCGAAATGTGAAGAGTTTTCTCTTGGCTTGGGTTATTCAATCTTTAAATGTTCTAATGAATTTATAGAGCGTTTTAAAATTTATATCATTGGAATTGTGTTCAAAAACCAATGTGATATTAAGCGGGTTTGACTGTATATTGATTGGAAGATATTGTATCAAAGTTATATTAGGTTGTCCGATAAAATCTTGCCATTTTGTACATGCATTTTAAAAATTTGTTTTAAGCAATATTTAAAAACATTAACAATAATTTCAAACATATTCTACAAGTTACGTTAATATATAAGCTAAATAATAAGTAAATCAATTTTTTTCTGAAACCAGCTCTAATATATTTTACTATTTTAAATTAATTTTCTTTTAAATAATTCGAAATATTTTTTTTATTTCTGATAAACCTTAAGAAATAATAATAAAATTAATCAATTAATTGATAATAAAAAATTAATGTGAGATATTATGTTTACCAAAAATTGATCCGAATAAAAACAAAAAATATCGGTTAAAATGAACTAATAATAAATAAAAATAGGACACCAATAAAAATATGAATAAATTTCCTATATGGATTGTAGGGCAATTAAATTGTTAATAATTATAATTTTTAGTTTAGGTGGTGTCAAATAATTCAATTAAGATTCCAATTCGTCCAGAATTAAGATTTTTCATATTATTTGTTCAAATAAAACAATGTGGATTTTTTTTTAATGGTAATGGTAATGGCATGGTAATTTTGAAACAAAAATAAAAAAATAATTTATTCATTAATAATAACAATTTATTCATTCATAATTTATTGTTATCAACTTATTTCCTTCATCTTTCAGTCAATTTATGGATGACAGCCCAAAAGAACTTTTCTGGTTTCGAGGCGAACTATTCAGAGACCCAATTTTGGACATCTTCGTACGATTTAAAGTGTTGCTCAGAAAATCCACTTGCTATTGATCAGAACAGGTGAAAATCGGATAGAGCAAGATCTGGTGAATACGGCGGTTGGGTGAGTACTTCTTATTTCATATATTTAACATGGTTTTAGCTGCTTTAGAAGTGTGAGGTGTTGCATAGTCATGTAGAAGAATCATTTTACCATGTTTATTGACTCATTCTGGACATTTAACTATTAAAGACTGATTCAGCTGGGTTATTTGGTTTTTGTATCTCTCCAAATTAACACTTTCACCAGGTTTGAGAAGCTCATAGTACATGACACTTTGCTGATCCCGGATTGTCGAGCTATCGATGGTAACCTTTTTGCTGAACAACTACAGTTGGTTCGTGATGCTTTGAGCACTCGTTACCTAGCATTGTTGAATCGCGATAGAGCACTCCTACAGCATGCTCCAGTACATACATCACTAATAGTGAAGCGGAAAATTCAGGCATCCAAGTCATCCCTCACCCAGCACTTCTTCTGATTATCATGTTTCGGTCTCTCTCACATTTTTTATGAGGAGACGCTTTGGTTCAGAGGAACATCTCAAAAAATGAAATAGCCGAATTCGTCGCCTCAAAAAAACCTGAGTGGTATCGCTCTAAAGCGGCATTTGATTTTTTTCTTTTTCTCACAAGATTGTCCATACTTATTCTTAATCTATATCTCCAGTGAAAAAGATTTAAAAGAGAATCAGATTTTTTGACTATCGTAAAACATAGCTTTAAATAATAAGATATGAACGTGAAAGAAAATAAAAATTTATTTACAAATCAGAAAAATTGACTTAATCCAACAAAAAAACCCTGCTTCGAACGGAAAACAATTTTCCAACGAATGACATTTACAAATTCAATCTCTGTGTAGTGTGATGAACTTTGTTAATTAGTACAATGTTTTCTGGCTAGTGAATCTCTCCATTTTTTACTATATTTGAACATGAATCCACAAAAGGTGACAGAAACCCGAAGCATACGGACTGATAAATATCGGGATGTTATTTAGGCGGGTGAATTTTATTTATGTTTGTGTGACTATCTAAAGCACGTCATAAAAGTTAATGGCCTGAATTGAGCTATCGTGCCACTTTCATTATTAATGACACATTTCAATTCTCATCCAATCACAATCCGATCGAAAATGATGAGAAAATTCTGAACATTTTTTCTCTCCCTCTCTCTCGACACAATACCTCTTAGATTCTCAATGTGGCATCTCCATTTTTCCATTTGGGTTTCCGGAATTAAAGAATGTCTATTTTACAGTATCGTGTGGAATTAAATAACTGACAATGATTAAAATAGGTCGAATTTTTCTATCGCATCGAAACGAAATGATCAATTTATGATTAGGAAATATTATTTTTATGAATTTTTTTAAAAAATATTTAATAAAACTAAGTAAATTATAAATTTCTGTCAATTAAGAAATATCGATTTGTAATCAGTGTCATTTGATAAATTATTATTTCAAAAAAGAAATGAAGTTTTAAATGAAAATAGCAATAATCGATAATTATTAAATTCGCTGAAAAAGAAAAACGATGGACAACTAAAAATTAAACTTCATATGTTGAAAAGCTGTCAACTTCTTGAAACACATTATTGACATAGGCAACTTATTTTGAGATATCACGATAAACTTTCAATTTTTCTTTCATCTGATGTAGATGAGCTCTAAATGCTTTTTGATTGGTTTTTAAGTTTTGGGGAAAGTCTGTTTTTTACTACACATTACATGAGAAGTCATATTTTGTAACAAGACCAAAGTTTATTTTAACGCATATTGACTACGTTGTTGAACAATAATTATCTCAGATAATTTCAGTTACATCTTAACAAAACTTATTTTGGACAGTTCAAATTCTTCACAGTACGTTTCTATAGTGTCGTCAGAGCCAGAATTGTTCCAGCCAAATAGTTTTGTATAGATATATATGCAATACCATGACAGTGAGATGTTTGTGGCAGAACATTCCACAAAATTCTACCGTTTTCTACACGAGTGATCAAACAGGTGTGGGATAGCACTATCCTAACTAGAATGCAATTTTTAAATTGTTTAAATTTGAAATTTGTTACCAGTATCAATCTTTTTGTATGCTTAAATCGTACAATGTCATTTTAATCCCACAATGAACCGTTTCTATGCAAATCAGTTTTTAGATTTTGTTTATGGTGTCTAAATGGACTGATGTGATCTATGTTGAACGTTATTGCATAAAAATATTTTTCATCACAGGTTGTCAGGTTTTTCAGAAAATGATTGTTTTGATTACTTTTAAAATCGTTTACATAAATAGATTCATTGAGCCAATATATTAACCTTTTTGGAATATCCCAAGCCTCTCAACCAATTATCAATAGATATTCTGAATCTCACAAATGATAATATATCGGCCAGTCTCAATTCTGGTTTATCTGGTCCTCGTTAATTTTCATAGTCCTACCTGATAGTGTTGGATCTTGAAAGAAAAGATTTCTTAAACACATACTGTTCTTGTCTCATGAACTTTTTGTCGATAATTTTCTGAAGATTTTTTTGTCGTTTTTTGAATTAATAATATAAAAAATGATTAAAATATTCATTTTGATTTGCCATTTTAAAAAGCCCGCCACACAAAATTAATTCAGCAAAACAAATTAGAAGTTGTTTTCCAATATTAATATTAATCTCAAAACAATATAAAAATAACTTCTATTGTTTATTGCACCCATACATACCATAAAATTCATTAACGACTTCTGAATTCATTAACTACACTAAAACTTTCAAAAATCCAAATTTTTAAACTAACTGTTATTAAAAGAAAGATCCCAGTAAAATTCCACTTTCAAAATTTTATTCGAAACACGTTACAAATCTCCAATATAAATTGATTTTGAGAAGAGATTATCTGATTGGGTAACTTCAGGAGGTAAATTCTCTGGTTTTTAAAATTAACACAATTGATATTCTTTTATACACTGAGAAATATGGATTGCTCTTCAATATTGGCTCAAACTCTTTAAATAATTGCTTGTGATGTTTCTGTATATGATTATGTAAATCTGAGATCTATTTTCATCTTCTATTCAGTAATTTTGAATTTAACTGACTTATTTCAAGACCACAAGGAAAGGTTAACCGTGGCATATACCTAAATATCCGACGCACCAATTGATACAGGCTGTCGAGACCTATTCATCAAATAGCTGGCGGTCCCAATACAAATGAAATTTCCTGTGTCAGGAACATCAACCTGTAATCACTCTGGCTTCAATGATCCTATCCCAAGGTATCGGTCTTTACAAGTCGTAGAGAAGCGCTGGAGTTTATAGTTTTCAGAAATAAGACAACTTATAAATGCCACAGTTAAATAAAATTTCAATTGATTTAATGGATTTGTATTTCGTATACGAATTTTCCCATATTCAAATTTTTTAATAACGTTTCTCTTTTATTAAAACGAAGGAATATTTTATTTTGAAACAAATCAAATATTTGGACTGACAAAATTTAATAATCAATCAGTTTAGAATACAGTGGATTTAAAAGCTTTTAAAAAATTTTTCTTAAAATCGTTCTGTCAGTGTGGAGTTCAACAGAAACAAGAGTCATTTTACACCCTTTACCGTTTGTTCAATGTCAATGATTCCGTATAGAACATGTTCGTGATATTTAATTGCCTCTTAACGTTCTTTTCTTTTTCTTGTCTTAATCAAAGTAGTTCTCGACAATTCTGGTGATCTTAAAACAATTCTCCAAGTTGAAGATCTTCTCGTAAAGGTTACTAAGATAAATTTGTGTGGCAACTTTTATGGAAGACTGCATACAAATTCTGATAGTTTATTTTAAAAAATTGGATTATCAAATTTTTGAAATTTGCTAACTGTTGAAAATCAGTTATTTAAACAGTTATATCAATATTCTAAATATATTAATGAAGTGATATTTTAATAAAAATTTGTCCTGATTATCAGCTTGCGTCATCTATTACAAGATTACATAACCTTCAAAGATGTCACGTGGTAAATAATAAAAATATAAGCGGGGACTTTGTGTGGACAGAAAATAAAATGGAAAAATTATACTTTGTATGGTGAGTGTCAGAGAATGACTATTGGCCTTCTGTACTGTCTTCGTAACGAACCTCTCATCATCGAGCTTGACCCACAACGATTGAGTCTCATTGAAACGGTCAAAATATATCACCGTCCGGTTGGGAAACCGACCAATCAAATCACAGGATAGGTAGGCGGTCTCATCTAATTTAACGGTCGTGTCCATCAATTTATTACGAATGATTTTTGGTGACACGACCACATCAACTTGAATTCTGCAAATCGTCAATAATACGGAATCAAACACATTAAAGGAAAAATCAATAAAATCAAACACTGCTGATTCTTCCACCGTTTTGAACGATTCAGGGTCCAAAAAATTGGTCACTTTGCACTCGTATTGACCTTCGAGATTCTTCGTTATCTTAGGAATAGTCAAAGTCTTGTATCCCTTTTTAGTTTCCTGTAAGAATGTAGATTTCAGAATGTTGTTCGGGAAAGAGACAATTTGAGCATGGTACTCATTGAAATAACAAGCCAGTTTAACATCGTGGCCCTCGAGAATGGGTTGAGTATTTCTCATCACTACGCTGACATCGATCGGATCGTATGACATCCATGTCAATTCGTATAGACCCGTAGATAAATCCTAAATCAAACGCAACGTTAAAAATAATATATAAGAAAAATCAAAAAATTTTACTCCGTCCGATTTTATTTCCTGGTACTGACACCAGACTATTTTGACATATTCCATATTGTTATTGTTAGTTTTCACTAAGAAATTCAATTTGTTTTCACTAATTTCATAACGGCTAGTTTTTATCGGTTTGTTTTTAACAGTGTTCTTACCACCTTCGGAAAATATCCATGCTTTAAAATTCTGCTGTTCTGTCAAGGGACATTTGATGCTTGTGGGTTTGTTTTTCGGAATTAACAATTCCACTTTATTTATTTTCGGAGACAGAGATCCCGATTTCTGAGAAATTGAAATTGATCTTGAAAGATTTCTTGTCTCATGTGTACACGTATATAATCCAAAACCATTTTTATTAATATTATCAACTCGAAGTATTAACTGATTCTTTTCATCTTTTAAAGTAAATATTTCACCAGTCATTGTAGATGAAATTATTTTTCCTGAGTTATCTTTCCAAATTAATGAATCTGCTCCATCTGGGTGACAGCATATTAAAATAATATTATCTCCTAATACAGTTTGAATATCACGCAAATCTTTAAACTGTGGAGGAAAACTAATTTTATTAATATCGTCACAGCAAAAATATAGCTTAATAATCATTAAAAATAAAATGATACTGTTTTTCATGATTCTAAAATATATTTCAAATAATTAATTTTAATATTTAAATATATTGACAAATTCATAAAGAATTTCTATTATAATTATAAATTGTAATTTAACAAAACAACTGAATTATTTATTAATATTATAAATGATTGGTTATTTTATTATAGTTCTTAATAAAAATGCAATACTACACTAATTCATTCCTTTTCATTTGATTTAATTTATAAATTATTAATCTTTAATTATTAGATTATTAAAGATCTCAGAAACTCAACTTATTAAAAAGCTATCAAAGATCTTAATAAATTTTCTTTTCCCTCCATTCAGAAAAGGCTAACCCAATTTGAACTTTATAAAATTAATGGGCTTTCTTCTTTCTTTCTGTAGATTAAAGACTGCTGATATTGTCTTTTAGATAAACGACTCTTTCTTATTAGATTGTCAGATTGTTAAGTTTTATAAAGGGAGGTGCTAATGAAAACAATAAAATTAACATAGATCATAAAATCTTTTTTAATCAAAAGGATTTAGAGTGAGTTAACGTTCAGATTCAAAACAAGTGAGAAATTATGACTATTTTTAAACGACTGATTATTAAATGAATCAATAAAATGTTCGACTGGATTTACTTGTTTTAATCCAATTAAAAGATTCAATAATATGACGACTTGATTCTGTTAAAATTAAAAAAATTAGTTTATAAAAGTATTTTAAGTATCAACAATAAAAAGATATCCAATGAACTAAATACTCAATAAAATCAAAACAATTAAATGAATTTATAATATATATATATATTTGTTGAACCAAAATAAATTATTACAACTATTATATTTTAACGGTCAAATCCCGGAAAAGATAAGTTAGAAAGAAGTCAGAATGCTCTTCGCTTTCTTTGCCTCAAGAGCCCTCTATTTAAAAAGCGCTTCTCCGTCCTACTAGACGTAGAGAATGCAAAAAAGAAGATATCAAGAAAAACAAATAAAGGCAAATTAAAATTGATAATGATAGAATAATTGTGGATTACTCTGTTTTAATTATGTAATTGTATACTAATTTGGTGATCAAATTAGTATTCGAAATATGCAATTTAAAACCAAATTACTATTTCTGTGATAAAGGTTAAAATAATGACTCACTAGTGTATTGTCGACTATTGAAAATCTTTAAGATCGTTGAGTGCCGGAGTTGATTTCCAAAAAAGATCTTTTAATGTTGAATGCTAGATATCCTTTTGTTAAGTTTTAAAATACTTAAAAAGTTAATTTATTATGAAAATGAAAATTAATATTTAATCGGGTTAAGAATATCGATAGTGGACTTTTTAGGTACTTAACATAAAATATATGCAAATTCAGAAGGATTTAGTGCGCGTGCGTTCGAAGTTAAAATGTGAGTGACAATAAAATGTTGATTACTAAAAGTGAACTTTTCAAATTTATTAACAGATACTAATTTCAAAACCTTTTAAACTTTTAAATCGATAAACGAAAAACGTTTAAAACGATAAACTTTCAATCGATTAACTGAGATAACAAGTTGCTTTTAATAAAATATATTTTTTATATAAATCTCACAACTTTATTTTTTTAATACAATTTTACTTTTAAGTTAAAACCCAAGATAAGGAGTTAAGAGAAAAGTCAGATCACCCTTCAGTATCTTACTCTCAAGGGCCCTCAGGTAAAAATTCGCTTCTCCGTCCTACTAGACTTGAAGAACACAAAAAAAGAAAATACTGGGAAATAAGAAAAAAAATAACAATTATTTGATCCTAAGGTATTGGAGTAGCTGTCCAATCCTTAGTATTTATTTAATTTAATTAATAACTTATAATTCGTGATCGAATTATAGTTTTTTAACTTTTATTACTATGTTTTATTTGTGTATCCGTTCACCTGCGAACAGTGTGAAACCAGGAATTATTTTATATTTATTTATTTAAAAATAAAAGTTTATTTGGATTTCTAATCAAATCTAATAAACTTATCAAATAAAAATTATTTACTAATTATTGAAGAATTCACTTTGAAGCTGGTCACAGAGACGTATGGTTTAATAGTCGTTGATTGTTCTGGATTAGAATCGGCTGCTTTCCTCTGGTTATCTGCGTTTACGGGTTTAATTGTGTCTATTGCGCCCTTCTGATTAATTCAAATATTGTTAGTTACTTCTAGTCCGCTTGCTCTTCCTGACTGAGTTATCCTTTAGAACTCTTGTTCGCTTTAATTTTGCATCTTTTTTGTGTCCCTTCATACTGAAATACTTCAGTATTTATATTTTATTTTTCTAAATTTTTAATTATAGTAACTTTATGTTACTATTTTTAGATTTCATGTTAAAATTTTTTACTATAAATTTATTTATAGTAAAATTGATTAAAACTTTTATTGAAAAAATTATTTATAGTAACTTCATGTTACTAAACAATATTTTCCAACTATTTTCTAAATTAATCATCAAAATGATTAATTTTTTAATTAATTATAATTATAATAATAATTTTTGTATTTTATTATATTATTTTTACTATAATTTTATATTTTATTTTATATTAAACAGACGATAAAGAGAATTATTAAAATCAAACTCCGGGCTTAAACTTTTACAAATAAATAAAGTTACACAAATTAAATATTTTTTTTATACATCAAATGAATTACTAAATAATCACAAAAATATTTAAAATCAATATTGTTATTGTTTTGAAGGTTTTGATTGCTTCGGTTGGATTGAGGTTTTTGAAGGGTTTGGTTGAATTGGTTGATCAGAAGGTGGGAGTCTCCACACTTTATAAGCGCCGGAATTGTTATATGAATGAACTGATCGCTAACTGTATCTCTTCTGTTTCTTGTTGTTCTTGTTCTTTTTTGTTAAAATTTCCTCAATTTTATATACTTTGAATTGAAAACTGATACTGGATTGTCAATGGGAATTAGAGTCTCGTATAATTTTCAGCTGTTGAAATTGGATATTTGAATTGCTAATTTAAAGATGACTCTCGTTCTTTGAAATATAAGCTCGATATTTTTCCTTTTTTATTTGAATATAAAGTGTTTTATGTGCTCTTATTTAAAACTAAGTTTTTATTTATATTAATATATTTTATCTGTTTTTATTTATAGACAGCCTAATTTTACTATTTTTATAACTCTTTTTCTTACTCCTTTAATTATTTTTAAAATATTTTCTATTTTTAGTAATAATTTTTATCACTTTTTCCAAATTTATAATTTTTTTATTTATTTATTATTTTTATAATAATTAAGTATATTTAATTAATAAAATACTTATATTGAAATTTATTTATTTTCTTTCCGAAATTTGACAATTTAAATTACTTACATGACATGCATATGATACAGATTTCAAAATAAAATTTAATTTATACATACTAACGGTTTGGGGATCACATAAAGAAATAAAGAATAACGTTCAAATTCAAACTTTTCTCAGAAAGTCAACAGTAGCCCTGACAGCGTGAGCTTTTGCCCAATGTCCATGCTTGACCTTCCATAAAATTCTCTATATTTCTGAACATTTGAGAACATATTTCGTCACAATAGATATTGTGATTTACCGTTTTCCTTTTCCTTCTGTAACAAAGGAGATTTTCTTGTTCTAAAGCAAAGCCTTCAATAAATTTAAGTTCTATTTTTCCATAGAAGGACATTGCACCATAACAAACTACAGAGGGTGTCACTTTGTCATATTCAATCAGTAGATCTTCATTGAGTATATCAGTGTTCATAGTAACCTCACGGTAAATTCTCTCATTTTATAGATTTAAAGGAGGCCGCAATGAAACCCTTGCTTCGCCGCGAAGCTCAATTTTTCCAAGCATCCATTTATACAAAACGATTATCCAGTGCCCGGGACTTATTCATACGCATTATTTTATGCTGTGGAGTGATAAAATTGCACTTTACTCTTCTATAGCACTTCAGCTTATATTGTTTCATGATATTCCAGTTCTCGGGATATTTCTCCCTGGTCCAAGTATTTCCTTTTACTATCTCCTACACGAACTGATGATAAAACTAAAGTTTTCACATTTTCAAATTTCTCATCAGAAATTCAATTATGGGACCCTATTTTTTTCGGGTAATTTGTAAAGGATTTGCTTTAAAACATGCAGTGGCATTGTCAAATTGGTGTTTGGTAACCTTTCCAAAAAGGTCAGGTAACTCCTTTGAACATTTTATTAAACCCCATGTAATATTTTCAGTCTTAAACAGAATTATTACTTGTCTCTCAAAATCTGATAATTTTTTTCCTTCACCCATCAAATTAGCTACCTAAAAAAATCAATAATTATGAAATTGAATGTATAATGGCAATAATTAATTTTTTTGAAATTCATGTATATTTGTTGTAAATATAATTTTTTTTAATTTCCCCGTTTTCGGATGACCATCCTGTATAGGTGAGTTGAAAAATGCAGATATAGTTTACCATAAGATGCAAGGCCGTCCAAGTATCACATTGAAGATACAAGA
>JBBMKC010239691.1:0-10982 GCA_037834085.1 Bipalium vagum | reverse complement strand
ATTATTATTATTATTATTATTATTATTATTATTATTATTATTATTATTATTATTATTATTATTATTTTCATTATCATAATCATAATGTTAGTACTATTAATATTTATATCTTTCAATTTTTCACATAGAAGGAATATTATACATAGATCAAGCGCAAATTCCAGAAATTTGAAATAATACAAAAAAATATTCAAATATGTAAGGAAAAATAATTTAAAAATACTAACATGTAGTCCTCCTCATATTGATTATTATTTCGCTTCCTATTTCTCATGGAATCGTTCTTGGATAAGAGAACATTGAAATCATCCGATTTACAGCTTCTCGAATTGTCGGTCACACTGTAAGAGTGCTTTTTCATCATTTGGTTAGCGGCATTTGAAACACTTCTCAATTTTCTACGGACATTGCTTGTCGAATTAACGGATTGATTATAGATTCCACTTGATGAACTGTCAGCTGATAGTAAATTTGGCCCAAAAACAATTCCAAGATTGGCAGGTGTCATTTTGTTTTTGTCACAATGAGATGACAATTTTGCCAAAAACCCAATTAAATAGCTGAGGTTGTTAAAATATGCAGTGGGAAGCTTTGTTAGACAAACTTTCATGGCAGCAAGTCGACTATCTTCATTATCACTACATAAATTTTTATTACCTTATTTACCGATATTATTATTAACATTTATTATTTTTTCTTTAAAAATATTTTAATTATATTTCTTAATAATCAACTATCAAGTTAAAAATTGTTTATATTCTAACAGTTTTCAATCGTTTTTCAAATCTTGAGTATTCAAATTCTTCTTTTTCTTGTTCAGATATGATTGTGAATTTGGATTTCCATCAGTGTTATTGTATCGATAAAGACATTGACATACAATACTTCAAACAATAGAAAAATATAAAGGTTGTTTAATAAAGGGATTAATTCATAGGTTATGGTCATTAACATTAGACTATAAAGAGATAGATAAGAAACTTGCTATTATGAAAGAAATATTAAAAAAAGAATACATATTCAGATAGAAAGAAAATAAAGATCATCAAAACGATTAAAAAATCAATATCTGAGAAATATCTGAAAAAGTTATTCAAATTCAAAATATTAAGTTTTAAGGCTATGAAAATTATTTTTGCAATATTACTGAATTAATAATAGTTTTTAAATGATTAATTATTGTTAGAATTAAATTTTAATTAATATTAAATAATAAAAAATAATTTATATCTTTTTAAAAATTTTAAAGTAATATTAAAATTTAGATAAATTAGATTTTAGAAATTTATTAATTTAGTAAACACTTTATAGATAATTTTTTGTTTAAATAAATAATAAAAATAAAACATTTATTCAAATATTCAATTATTTTCATTGAATAAGCATTATACTTAACTTTGTGAATTCAGAAATTGTCGATAACGCAGCAGTAACTAACAACTAATATTATTTATCATGTAATAAATAATTAATTTATTTGGTTTTTGTTTTTTAAAAATTTAACTTTAAATCTGTATTTAATACATTTGATATTTCACTTAAAATAATAACAATAAGGATTCTATCTTGTCTCCATGAAAATAAAAATGGAAAATATCACTAATTTTCATCCAATTTAATTGTCTGGCAAATAATTAAATTAATATAATTGCATTATTATTTATAAATAAAATAATTAATAAATTAAGTTATACATTATAAATATTTCTAAATCTAAAATAAAGAGCAAAATAAAAATTATTTATTAATATTTTAATATTAAAAAAAGTAACTTACAATTTATAATTTATTAAATATTAAATAATATTTTTTTTCGAAAAATTAAAAATACCAAATTAATAAAATTACAATTTTCGATTTTCTTCATTTATAATAAACGTGTATAAGTATGAATGAATACAAAAATTTATTATGAAACATATATATTATACAGGATCTCTCAAAAAATCTATACACACTTTAAATATAAATCGTTAAGTAATTATAAGTCCTTACTATTTGTTTTATAGCTTGTTTAAATACCCCAACAACTGGTAGGAAAATACCGCTATTTTAAACCTATACATTTATTCTTAAAGGTTGAATTATGAAAGGCAGGTTTAACTTAGAACAGCGAAAATATATTAATAATGTCAACAAGAATCGTTCTGTAAGACGGAGAATATCAACAAGTACCACAAAGGAAGAAAGAATATTGGAATGGTTTAATCGAACCATGCAAACATCTGTGAGACAAGCACAAGTCTTGAGCTATGAATCTCAAAAGATTCTGTTTACCGAACATTAAAGCGCTTCTATATAAAATGCATATCATTAAACTTCTGATTTATAATTATTTTAAGTGTGTATACATTTTTTTGAGACACCCTGTATATATAAAATATTAATTCATTTGCCAAGTAATGTATTGTAATATCTCTATTTTCAGAAATAATATTTTATCCGCATTCAAAATGAAGGTGCAAATAATCATTCCAATCAATTAAATTTATTTAAACTTCAAAATTATTTTTTAGGCTTCTAATTCCAAAAATGTAAATACAAAGTTATATATTGAAAATTATAGTAACACACTTTATTTTAACTTTCAGGGTACTGTAGGATAGATTTTCTGACTGTTAAGAATAGAAACTGTCAAAGAAGTAGGAAAAAATTTTGAAAATACAGGTAGAATGAGAAATAGATCAATTTTTTATTTACTCTAAAGTTAAAATGAATAAAATAATTCTTCAAAGATATGTTTAAATCCAATTTATCATGATCACATTTTTTAATATTAAGGAGAACATAATATTAATATTATTATTTATTAATTTTTTAATTAATTTTAATTACCTAATAATTAAATTAAAAAATTTAAAATAATAATTTTATGATTATTATTTTTAATCAGTTATTAATTTATTATTACTATTAATTAATTATTGTGTTATATATTATATTAAGATTATTATTAATTCCTAATAGTTGAGAAATGTGAAATTGACATACTTGTTCACAGCTCGCATCCAGTCATCAAATAAATGATGGGTCAATAAAGGTTCGGGCAATGATCGAAGATATTGTTTCAGACAATCGGCAATCACAAAGTGATCATATTGTTTTATGATTTTTTCCACTCTGAAAACGTTGAAGGCGCTCTAAATATGAAATAATTTCGAACAAAAATTCGATATAGAAACGTCTTTTAAATTGAAACAAATGAAATCAAACTTACTGATAAAGTGTCAACTTTGTTTTTTCCTCCAGCGATTCTAAATAGTCCCTAAGACAAAAGAAATGTTATTTGACTTATCAAAAATGGTACCAGAGTGATTTTCGATTAAAGATTTTAGGTTGAGCTCATTCGAAAAAATAATTAATGATACAATATTTATATAACAGAAAATAATATTTTTAAGCTATTGAGTTAAATAAAAGACAAAAAACACCTCAATAATGTTAAATAATAAGTATAAGAATATTAAGCATATCTTATGAGCACTGTTATAATTACTAAAGAATTTAAAATATGAAGATAAAATAATTACTTACAGGTTTCAAAGTCTCAAACATGTACATGAGATCAAACCATTTTTTGACTTTATCTATCAAATAATTTTCAAAATTTCAAAACGAAAAAATAAATTTTTATTTCAAAAGATTAAATAACGCTTAGGTCCACTTTGTTTAAATAATACAAGGTGGTCAAGAAGTCCCCTTCCTGTTTATATCTAAAATAATTCTTAATAAAACCTATGAAAACCAGAAAGCCAGATTGTAAATTGAAGTTTTATTCATGAAGTTGTTTTATATTAAGTGTGAAAAATTATATCGTATAAGTGTCCACCATTACAATTCATACATTCATTGATTCTCTTCACTGTGCTTTCCAGTATTATATAAAGTGTGACTAATGTAATCTTTTTTTTTCTGCTTGAATGTTGTCTTTCAACTCCTGCAAAGTTTGCGGCTTGTTTATGTAGATCCTGTCCGTAAGATAGGCCCTCAAGAGCTGTTGGAGAATTCAGAACTCATTGAATTCTTAAAAGCCCATTGAGTGGCAATAATTGATTAGCCATCTTCTAATTAGAATAACATAATTTTTGTTCTTTGTGGATTTGTAAATTTTTTCATTTTTAAATCTCCCTTAACTAATGTCAAAATATTATTTAATTAAAACAAGCATATCAACAAATAAAAAAAGTTATCTTTTTAAATAGGAAAGGAACCTTTTGACCACCCTATATTATTTTATAACTAAGTTGAAATTAGAGTTTAAAAAAAAATAAGATGGACTAACATAAATTCATATTTGAATATTATTGATTTTATTTTAAATACTCAATAACAAAAGATTTATGATTAATTACAAAAAGATTTATTATTATTTTTAACTATTATATTCTTTAAAATTATGATTAAAATAATGTGTTAAATGATTAAAGTAATCCTTTCAAAGACATAAAAGTAATGGAAAAGGGAAAAAATATATAAATACTCAGCATACAATAGGAGATAACTCACAAATAATTAAATAAAAACAAAACCATCACCCTACCTCCTTTTATTAACCAAATGATTGTTAAGGTTTCGACATGTTTAGAACTGGGAAATTTTTAAATTATCGATATATTTTATAAAATTTAAGTAAATAATATTATACAAGGTTCATTATTTTTTACTTATAAAAGAAGTCGGAATATGGAAATATACAGGGTGTAAATAAAGTCCCTTGAGATTTAAATGTCACCGCATTATCAGAAAAATAACAAAAAGTTCAAACGACTATCAAATAATACCAAAATGTTTAAATTTTTATTTTCATTCAACGTGACGCCCATCTATCTGGACACATTTTGATAAACGTTTAACGAAAGTCAGCATGACATTTTTACACATGTCAGGAGAGATTTGAGCACATTCTTCTGATATAATTTCTTTCATATGTTCCAAATCTTTTCGTTTTTTACTGAAAACCTTAGTTTTGAGATGTCCCCATAAGAAACAGTCAAGAGAACTTAAATCTGACGACCATGAAATAGGTCATATACGACCAATCTAGTGAGAGTGGAATTCCTTATCTAAAAAATTTCGGACTGCAACACTCTGCTCTATTTGCAAAATCCTCTTCATACAACGTCTGGTGATATTGTAGTTTGTAAGGATAAAGAATAATGTTCTCTTGCATCACTTTGTGAACAAAGGTATGAGATGCTCCAACAACTGCAGCAATTATACGGGTAGATTGTGATGGTTCCGAGTTTACTTCCTCTTTAATGGCACATATCATCTCATTTTTTAGGGAAGAACGACCTGATCGGGATTTATCGTTTACAGAACCCGTATCAAAATTTTAATATATTTTTTTATAGTGGACCCAGATGGTATCTCGGAAAATCCTTTCTTTTTCAACTCTCTCATAACTTTGATTGGTGACTGATATTTGTCCATAAGAATCACTATTTGGATTTCAACTGTTGTGATAACATTAAGTCTACAATAAAAATTGATTAATACTATAAAAAAACTTCAAAAAATTCTCTTTAAAACCATTCATCTCAAACATAGAATTCAACATAGATTACATTAAAATAATAACAAAGAAAACTCAGAGACTTTATTTACACTATATATTACAGGGTGACAATAAGATACTGGGACAGGTAATAATCCGTTATCACACATGAATTTAAGCAAGAGACAATGTGATCAGATAGAGTATCTCTTAGTGATTTTATAAATTTAAATACATTTGTAATTCACGTTTGAAATAAATTAAACAGTGATCCCATGTAATTAATATTTCAATATTACAATATAAAAGTTAAAAATCGATTGACGCATTTAGTAATTATACGTAAAGATCTGTTTTCTGTGCAAATTACTTTAGATATTTAAAAAATCCAGAAGTAGTTTTATCACTAAAAAAATAAACCAGTGACATTTGACTACTTTTAGTAATGCAACTTGTAAGTTATCCCCACTTGATTTTTTAAATTAACGCATTTCGTACTTCACGTGTTAATAAATTCTTTTGTCAAATTTCCGACTTCAAATAGTTTAATAATTATACGATTCTCTTTTATCATGATACCTAACAAAATAAAAAATCAAATCAAATGTTATTTTATATAATAGTAATATGGTATCAATGTAAAGTATTATAAAATTAAGATTTAGACAGCCGCATTAAAAGGAGTATTTAAACACAGTCTCCATATTACATTGTCACATGAGGAAATTAACCATACACAGTCCTAAATTAAACTAATGAAATAAAAAATCAATATCACTAAAAATTTGGCTCTACGCTCAATACATGAATATGAAGGGGGGAAACTTAAAAGATTAGAATATTTAAATAATCTCATAAAAGTAAAATTCAATTGAAGAACAATAATTTGTTTTGTAAGCAAAAAGAGGGAATTTCAAAATTTGATTGCCGAAAATTTTTGAAAAACTAAAAGGGTTTTTTTAAGAGAAGATGGTTACAGAAATTAATCACTGAATGCAATGAAGAAGAAATTAAGTTTTCAACGATTGTGATTGACAACGCTCCAGTGCATAGTCGATTAGAGATAGTTTGAAAAACCAGAGAATGTTGAAATTCTTCTATTAGCTCCGTACTCATATTTATCCAATAGGGCCTAATAGAATTGTTTTAATGCTTTTGAAAATAGGAAGCTTAATGACGAAATGCGTTCATTAATGGCATATAAGACAAGCAGAATGATGTTGGCAAGTGAATTTAGAATTAGTGAATGAAGAAAATTGCACATACTGCCCAAGATACCTTGACCGCTAAAACCCTTATATGTTTCACAAACCAAATAGAAAATATTTTTCATCGGTCTTTCAAATGAAGGACCTTGTTGAAGAATAAATACTTTTTATTATATATAAATATATTTTAAATTTATATTTCATAATTTCAAATTATGATTTCATTAGTTTAAATTTGTTCATTAATTCAATTGAAAATCGATAATTTAAATTTGTATTTCATTAATTCAATTGAAAATCAATAATTTAAATTTGAATTTCATTTATTTAATTTTGATCAGTAAATGGTATGTATTTATAAAATTTAATAAATTTCAAATTTACAAATGTTAAATATAAAGAAAATTGAATTTAAGTGTCAAAGATTAAATATGAGCACATTTTGGGCAATTATAACATTTAATTCATATTTTGTAGGAGATAAGAAATTTAAAATAGAAAATTTTAAGAAATGATTTTGAAAATCATGCAGTTGAAGGAGGTCTCCGAACAAATTATGCTAGAAAAACAACAAATAAAAACAATCAGCTTTAATTATACATTATAATAAATATTTCGCCTTTCAATTTAATTGGGTGATAACTCAATCCGTTAATAAGATTGTTGAGTTGATACTAAAGAATTTTGAGAATATTTGTGGACTGGCTGATAAACTTAATCATAATTATAATTAACTAATTAATAGATTTTTTGGATCATGTTTTTTTTGACCAACTCAGTTAAAAAATTGACTTGAGACGAATCACAAAAAAATAACAAACAAATAATTTTCTATTTACAAATTTATTTTTAAAAATGATGCGCAGTTTTTTTATTGAAATTTTTGCTCCACAATCATTCATTTAGTTATAATTCAAAGAGATCACTATAGACGCCCTTCATTGACACAATCATAATCTTTAATTTCCCCTAAATCAATTCAAATCTTTGCGTGTGAGCACCAGTCTCCATGTCAACAAAATTCAGTGTGTGGTTGACAGTTCGATGAACATAATTTTCAAGAAAAAAATCTCATGTTTTTTCCTCATTTCTGCATAGAAATTAATAATTATTTTTTTAAAATTTTTATGTATGGAGAAATAGCGACTTAAAGTAGTAAAGCTTCTTTTGGAAGACCCTGTATTATGATTAATATTATTATAAATTACCTGATGGTAATAACAGACTGTTTCCTCTTAAAACATAAATGCATCGGATGGAACACACATCACTATGCTGTTTATTAATTTAATATTCATTTCTTTATATCAACATGAAAAAATTGATATCGGTCAAAAAAGAGACTTGATGTAACAGACGGTCAAAAAAACAAAAAATAACACTAATAATTTTTAGACCCATTACGTCACTTAATATTTCATCCATTGAACCTATGGATATACTAATATCATCTGCAAGCTCTCTTGCTGTGAAATGAAGATTTGCCATAACTTTGTCTTAAATTGTTTTCATATATTTTATCAATGTTGATGGACGACCAAAATGAGCTTCGTCTTCTTTGGATTCTGGATCTTCTCCGAACAATTATATCACTTGAATATATTTTTTCTGAATAGCCATTGATCACCAAATTCTGTCTGCATCATTTGAAAAGTTCTGGTGGCATTGACTTCATTTTTTGAACAAAATTTAATGCAACTTTTTTGTTCTGTAATAGACACTTTAAAATATTGTAAAAAGTCTGTTAATAGATGTAAATAAACAACAGTTACTTTTTTTTATTTGACATATCAAAATGAAATTCTGAAAAAATATAGGTGAGTGTTGTGGCAATATAAAGATCACAGTTTGCTGGACTCCAACATTTGTGTGAACTTCCCATTCATAAGTTATCTTACTTTTTGTACATAGTAGTATAACACGTTAAATGGCTTAAATCTTTGTAGTTAAAGAAAAATATTATTTATTTAATGTTACAATAATAGAAAAGTCAACAATAATAACCAACATCATACCTCTTCACACAAAGTTACTGGGTTGTCCAAATGTTTGATACATATTTCAAGGGTATAAGCGATATGTCTTCTTGAAGTAATCAAATGTTGACTTAGCTCTCTCCCAAAGACTGGGATAGGATTATTTCCTGAATCATAGAAAACTTATTTTAATTGCGATTTTAATAAATTGGAAAAAGATTAGAATTTATAAAGGATAATATTATTAATCTAAATGGGTATGATCAGTATTATTTAAATCATTCAGTATTAAAAATCTATCCGCAACCAAGTTATCATTATTAAAAGAAATAACCTCATGTTTTTTTTCAGACCCATGTTTTTTTTTTCAACCCATTGAATGTTGTCATGGTTTTTTATTGACCCATGAATGATATCATGTTTTTTTAATGACCCATGAATGATATCATGTTTTTTTATTGACCCATGGTTGATGTAATGGGTTTTTTGTTATTTAAATCAGTAAAAAAAACAAGGACGGGATTTCCTGGCGTTGCGTTAATGTTAAGTGTCGTGACTACACTCGCTACTATTCAATCCGAAGGAAATCATGTTTTTCAAACTTGACAATATCCCTAAATAAAATTATACATTTGATGTATTGCTGGGGGATGGAGCGACTACAGAAATGTGCTATACAGGACACTGGTGTATCTGTTTCGGTAATCAGGCAGTTTTATGCTCTAATGCGTCAAAATTGCGTTAATTTTCTAAAAAGAAATCCAGTATTGCTTGGCGGAAATGGAAGAATTGTACAAATTGACGTATCCTTATTTCGGTGGATATATTATTATTAGTTTTTAGTTTTATCGATTATTTCAGTTTCAAGCCTAAATATCATAAAGGCCGAGCTCCGGAACATGAATTATGGGTGTTCGGTATAGTTATATAGAGCCTCGACTCTGCTGTCTATCATAAGATCTGTAGTTAAAAAAGGCTCATGTATAATGAGTGATGAATGGAAATCCTATTGCAAGTTGGCTAATGATGGAAGATATCAGTATTTAACAGTTAATCACAAGCATAATTTTGTGAATATGGAGAATGGAGCACATACTCAGAGAATCGAGTCACTCTGGGGAGTTTTAAAAATTAAATCAAAATCTTTAAAGGGGATTTATGGAAGCGTACTGGAGTCTTATTTGGCCGAGTGGACTTGGAGACAAAATTTTCAAAGGAAAAAACCGAATTCAATATTTGAATTATTTTAATGAAATAAATGTTTTTTCATTTTATGTTTAAATTCTGCTTATTATATCAAGTTTGTAATTTTACCCACTTGTTGTATCATGTTTGTAATTTAAACCACCTGGTTTTATCATGTTTGTAATTAGACCCAAATGGGTCTGAAAAAAACATGATCCAAAATGTATTTGTTCAAATAATTTTTTATGGAAATTAAGAAAATGATATACGGAAAAACTGAATGAAACACAAAAACAAGAAATCCTTTCAAAAATTTAAAAAAAAAGAAAGGCAATTGGCAACGGAATATGGCGTCACTAAAACAGCAATTCAAAAGATGTGGCGCGAAAATATTTTGACGAATGTCCAGCATAAAAGTAAAATGAAAATAAAAATCTCGCATTTATTTATGATAGAAATAGATTATGATGCGGTTGAGATGTTTGACAGGCTAAAGACCTGCAATATTCATGTTTCTACTCCCATGCGGAAACTTTGGTTTTTTAAATAGCTAAAGAACTACATTTTGATGATCTTAATACTTCCTCTGGGTGGTTGTATAAGTGTAAACTACAAAACGATTTTGGTTTTAAAAAATGATAAGGGAGTCAGAATCCACCGATTGCACTGGTGCCTTATTTTATAAAACAAAGCCTAACAAAAGTCTTATCAGTGTTAAATTTGTCAAGTGTGCAAAATAAACCATAACAATCTTATTAAGCTGCTCAAAACATGAATAGAAATTATGACCCTTGTTTTTTGGTTAAATTTAAAAATTCTCAAGATTAAAAAACTTAAATATCAGTTTGTGTAGTAGGTAATGAAATTGCCAACTTTAATTGTTGTTTATTTGTTATCGTCTTGATATTTTACCATTCTGTTTTTTTCGTTGGTAAATTATATATCTGCCTTATTTGAAAATATCATTTTAATCTGATAAAGTATAAATCAATTGTTTAAATTAATCATTTTTATTAAAAATGGTTATATCGGAAATACGCGTAATTATGAAATATGAGTTTTTACGCAAAACAACGGCATCGCAGAGAGCTGAAAACATTAATGCAGTATTTGGGA
>JBBMKC010239680.1:0-10983 GCA_037834085.1 Bipalium vagum | reverse complement strand
TGACTTTGATGATGACGTTGTGGTTTTTGGAAGAGGGTTTTGAGGTTTGTTTTGAGGTTTTTGTCGTAGCCTCCACATAACAATACACAGGGCCTCTACACATTTCCTGGTGTAGATTGAATATCTGCTTTAATTTAATATTGTAATTTTGATCTCAGAAAAAGAAAACTTTTGTAAAAAAAATTGTGAAAATTGTAATTGAAATAAAAGTTTTAAAAATCGTTTTGTTTGCCTTATTTGTGATCGGCACACTACCTTAAGGAGTCAGATTAAGATAAGTTGTACACATCCTCACTCTCACAAAACTTAACAGACACATTTTAACTTTTTAAACTTTTACTTTCCCTAATGATATTCTATTATTCTTTTTATTTTATATAATTGAGCTAAGTTTAATGATCACCAAACATTTATTTCAAAAACTGCTTTTTTAAAAAAATTAATTTAAAAATTTTATGAATTTACGAATTTAAGATAATTAATAAAAATAAAGTATTAAATTAATTTTAAATTTATTAAAAATGAAAATCAAAACTATTCAAATTATTATTCATTAGTTTTAAAATTTCTTTATTAAAAGCAAAAATAGTACCATTTAACTCAGCTTAATTTTTAATATAAATTTTATCAAATTACAAAATCTAGAAAAAGCGATAAAAGTAAGTTTTTCCTTGAGACCGAATGAAGTTTCATTTTAAAAATGAATTTAAAAAGTTTAAACTAATTAAATAAATTTCTTTTAATGATTTACTCACAGTTTTGATTTATGTAATCCTTTGATATTAAGATGTTAAGTTTATATAGTTTTAAAGAATTCAATCAACTCATTTGAATATTTCTTTTTAATAATAGTTCTACATAATTTTATTCAAAAATATTTTCCTTTTTAGTTTTGTTTAAATAATCAACTTTCAGAAATTTTAAACAATTACAAGAAGAACATTTTCAATCACAAATCAATCCTGACACTAATTTGTTGATGAATGTGGTAATTTTCTGTCGTGAGCGCCTCAAAAAACAACTAAATCACCCGAGATGTTTACGAATTTCAGCCTGGCATCAGAAGTTTTGAGCTTGTATCACAATAATTATCATATATTACTCTCCATTCTTTTGAGATTGCAACCGCTATTGATTCTATTGATCTTGCCGGGCTTTATTGTTGTGATATTTTACGTGTCACTCTTGATCATTTATCTGTTTAAGTTGAAGCATTTGGTTGTTAAGAATTTCTGTAACGGTCCATTTTCTGAAACTAATTTGCGATGGTTTCTTTCCATTTTGTGGTTCGCAAAAAGTCGCATTTTGCATGGGTACGAAATTGTTGGACTGGACAAAATTCCTGACAAAGAATCGGCCTACTTGGTCTATTTCCACGGAACGTTGCCATTAGACATTTATTATTTTTCAACTAAGTTCATTTTGACTCGGCAAAAGTAAGCTCACATGTCTGCTACTTACTTTTTTATTGTTATAATTATGTTTGAGAGATACTAATAATTTTCAATCGATATTTATTATTTTGAGCCAATAAATAATTTTTAATCGACAAATAATTAATTATAATCAATAATAATTAATTTTTGAATTTAGAACACCGGTTTGTGTTGTTGATCGATTTCTGTTTCATTTGCCCGGGTTTCGAACTCTGTTGGATTTCATGCACTGCACTCCGGGGTCCGTGGACGGCTGTGTGAAACTGTTGACTGAGACCAACGAGGTTCTGTTATTGTCACCAGGAGGAGTACGAGAGGCTCTTTTTTCCGATAACTACAGCGTCCTTTGGGCTCGGCGACGCGGATTCGCCAAAATAGCGATCAAAGCGAAGAAGGTTAGCAGGTTCAAATGTGCAATGTTCACGAGTTGTCTACTCTGCCACTTACTTTTCTCTTTTCTAATCTCAATCCAATTCTTTTCCTTGTTTTCTCTTTCCATCTTTTTGTTTTTCCTTCTCCTTTCTCATCCACATTCTGTGTTATGCTGTTCCTCTTTTATTCTATTTTTTACCACCAACTAATTGTTTTCCATTTTCTCTCCTTCCATTCTGATAAACTGTTTCCGAAAAAAATATAATAAAAATGATAACATTAGTAATAATCAATAATCAATAAACTTTTATATTTCAGCCAATTTATCCAATGTTTACTGAAAACATCCGCGAACCGATCCGAGTTGTACAAATCGGAAAATGTACGTTTTTACTTGCAGATTTTTATTATTTTATTTTCTTATTTTTATCTCGGTTTCTTTTCTTCATCTGAACTTACTTTTTTTTAATTTATAAAAAAATGATTATTTTTACTTTATTATTTTCAATTTTATATATTATCATTTATTTTTATTATTATTTTTTAATTTTTATTTATCTAATTTATTTATATGTATGATTATTTTTTTTATTAATAATTATAATATTATTATTGTTTCCAGGTTTATTATTTTAATCATTTATGATTATTATTTATTGTTATATATTTGCAATATTTAATTTTTTATCTTTATTATTTTTATTTTCACTTTTTCATTTTTTTGAAAAGAACATTAACCGAAAATCAATATAATAAATTTATATCATATTTTTTTACTTTTCATTGGATAATGTTACCGAAATTAAATTGCTTTTTTAACGGTTCAGCTTTTTGGATCAAGTTATACGAAAAGACAAGAATTCCTCTCGTGTTTTTTTACGGCTACTTTCCATCCAAGTTGAGGTATGATTCTGATTTCGATTACCGAACGACTGTAGAGGGGTGGGGTGAAATTGATCGATATTATATTATAACAAAATAACATAAAATTTGCATTTTATTTTACTGTTCGACTCGATCTTTATTCGTCTCGTTTTTTTGTTTCCATTTCCTCTATGATTTCCTTACTCTTTTCTCTCACTCTTTCTCTGTGTCTCACACAAATTCCGCAAATCAACTGAAAATTAATTTGAAATATTGTGAGAAGAAGCGGCATTGAAAATACCGATTTACTGGCCGAGTTGGAACTAAATTCAAGTAAACCGTTCGGGATCTTGCTTAAACATTCATCATTAGACAATTGTGGGACATTCTAAAACGTTTTTAAAGTCTCAGAGGTTCTTCTAAGAGTTCATTTTTTCTTCTAATAATCACGTAATCTGATATTTCATTTGAGACAACTTAAGACAATTATACATCCGTACAGTTACGATAAACTAAAAATCTTTAAAAATAAATAATAAATAAATAGTTTAAAAATACATGAAAATTTTATTATTATTTTATTTATTAATATTATTTTATTTATTATTATTTTTTATTTTATTACGCCTATTTTTAAGTTTAAACTTAAATTAAACTTAAAATTAAAAATTCAGTTTTAATAAAATTGTCACAAAATGTCAATTTATAGATCTGAATATTATCTAATCGATGTCTGGGAACAATTAAAATGGTGGTGGCAATAATAATAAAAATAAATGATAACAATAATATAATAAATAACTAAAAGAAACTAAAATGTTTTCTTGTTCTTTCAGAACTTATGTGGGTGATCCAATCTATCCTCAGGACGGCGAAGATGAAGAGCGTTTTGCTGACAGGGTATGTTGGATACAGATAAATTTATTAAAATCATTATTGATTGTTCAAAATACGTGAAAATCTCTTGTGTCACGGTCATAGGTCCATTTTCAAAGCGTTGATCGAAAAATGAACATTTGATTTGCTTTCGAAAAATTTTTTCCAATCACTTTTTATCGATTACTTTCATTCTAACGACCTTTATCGATTTTCTTTTGATTATTACACTCTTAATAGTCAGTTAAATATCTTTATTTTATTAAGTTAAAAAGAAAATAAAATTTTATAAAAATATTTATTATTTTATTATTATAGTTAATTAATAATTAATAATAATAGTAATAATCATTATTACTTATATTAATAATTGTGGGTATTTAAATTGATTTCTAATTTTTGAATTATTATACTGTGCCTAACTTAAATTTTCCATTATGTGTACATTTAATTTTGATATTTAATTAATTTAATTAAGTTATTTTAAAATAGTTTTTATTGAAATGAATTTTGATATTTATTTATAAGGGCACAATATATTAATTTATTAAGAATTGAAAATTTGGTTAAGCATTATTTTTTTTAAGAAGACATTCAAAAATATATTTTAAAAACAATGACTGCCTTTGTTGATATTACAGCTAACAAGTATTTAATTATTCTTGAATTTTATTATTATTATTTAATATTGATTATTATCACTTGAAATTATAACAATATTTTTATTAAATATAATTTTTAGAAAGAAATTGATTTTTATAATAATAAAATCGTTTTAATTTTTTTTTCAAAAGAGGTTATTTAAAACTTTTATTAGTATAAAATTCACGGAATCCCAAAGTGAACATTTTTAAAAATCGTGCTTAGCATAAATAGACCTGAAACAGAGGCAGAGCTACGATCAAGAAATTTTAAACAAATTGATCCATTTTTCACAAATCAATAAGACGGTATTATTAATGTTATTATTGATAAAAATTATATCACAAAAACGTTACAATGAAAAATGAAAAGAAAACGAAGAGGTAAGTAATTAAATAAAAATATGAAATAAATATATTTAGAAATAATCAAAATAAATATAATAATAATAATAATAATAATAATAATAATAATAATAATAATCTATAATAATAATAATCGATAATAATAATCAATTATAATAATCAAGAATAATAATCAAGAATAATTATCAATAATAATAATAATCAATAATAATTATCAATAATAATAATAATCAATAATCATAATAATTAGAATAAAAATCCACAATAATAATTAATGTTATATAATTATTATAAATAATAGTAGTAATAATAATAATCGATAATAATAAAAGTAATAAAAAATAATGATTATGATCTAGTCAAACTGGAAATAATAAACTGATTAATATACAACATAATAATCGATAACAGCTGGTCAGAACCGGAAAACTGGCTGTAGCGTCAAATCTTAATGATGACCATGATAACAATGGACAAGTGTCACTCATAATACACTCCGTACACAATGGCAACGCAAAATAAAGAGCTGTTTTCAAAAGTGTACTGAGCATAATTGTCTCCGCTGGTCGGTCTATTGAGCATTTGACTTGCGACGGTGAGGGATCCGCAGTTGCACTCATTCTCCGTCCCCAATCGACCACCGCCATGTAATTGACCCAGGAACACGAGACAGACATACTTGAACCGAGCGCTCTCGACCTTTCCTCTCAAAAGTTGAGTCTTGATTTCTTGTGCCAGTACCTGCACCAGCTCCGTCTCACTTGTCGCTCCCGCTCCGTACTCGTATCGCTCCAAATGCGAATGCAGCACATCTTTCACGACCTGTTCTGTTTGTCTCGGTCGAAAGTAGTTCTCGCTTGTCTTGTCTTGTATATCCATTCTGTATGTGTTCTCGAACTGTACGGCGGCCATTCTTCGGTTACTCGGAATCGCAACCAGACTCGGTCTGCTGAAAATACTCGCGCGGCTGCATCGATACCTGCGACTGTTCCGCTTCGTCGTCAACTCTTCCGAATCGTCCACGAGCGCCGTCAAGAGGTTCGTCATTGTGGTCATACTCTGTTTTCGAGACATCACTCCGTCACGCACTGAGTTTTACAATTGTGAAAACCGAGATAATAAAAAATAACACGCCTGGACACGGTTGTCATGAGGATAACAGGAGGATTATGTTCTGCACTGTGAAAGTCAAACAGTTTCTTCGTAATTTCTCCAAGAGTAACGACGACGAAGACCAGTCTAAAGTTGTCCTGCCTGTTTCTGTCCCATTGGCCTCCTGAACATTCTTGTTCCCATGTGTCTGATTTCCATTAGCTCTCGTTCGGCAGAGGAGGAAAATCTGTTTCCTCTCGCTCCATTTTCTCTTTCCATCAGTACTCTTGGTCTCCTTTCTCGTTTCCGACGTAGCGAATACGATAAACACAATTCAATAAACCATTGATTATTTCCATTCCTTTCACAAATTGACTAATTAATTATTACCAATATTAACAACTCATTAACGATTTCTATTCTCAAAATCTATTATTATTATTATTATTATTATTATTATTATTATTATTATTATTATTATTATTATTATTATTATAATCATCATTCTTCTCTATTATAATAATTTATAATTTTCAATCAATAATATAAATTTTTAATTAAATCAATAATTAAATAATTACATTTTATAATGCAAGTAAATCTATAGATCCGCTCAACAGTCATTTGCTTTCTTAATTGTTAATGTAATGTTTTATTCCAAAATCGTTGCAGTCTTTTAATGATAACATTGTTTTTTGTGACAGGTCCAAAGGGCCGTAGAGCAACTCATTGTGGAAAACCAAATCCTACCGGGTAATATTTGGCGTTCGGTTGCCCAACGAATCCCATTCGTCGACAAATGGGTTCATTCTCGCCACAAAAGCCGAAGATTGAAAGAGCTGTGATATAATTTCCTCGACCCGGAAATGATGGAAAAATGAAGAGCAATTAGGAATTATTATTCTCAATCGAATATTATTATTATTTATTACTATTATCATTATTATTGATTATTAATATTTTGTGATATTTTTGTCTTGAGTCTTATTTGACTGTTTCCGTTTCTTGTTCCATGTGCATTTTTATGTTCGTCACATGTACCTCCCTATGCTTCTCCAATGATTTAACATTTAGGGCTTTGCACTGTGACAATCAGCAATCAGCGACATAGTGACATAGTTATGAAACGTATTTGTAGCGATTGGTTTTGTGCTGAATGTTTTCTTTTGCGAGTGGTTCGAAGGGGTCATTGGGAACATTTTGAGATGGCGCTATTTTTTTTCATTTTACACAATCAATAATTTTTACCGTGTGAATGAGTTCTTCGTTATTGACTTTTCCATTAATATAACTAACAACTAAGAAGAATTAGCTGTTGATACAAATTATCAAGATGGAATTGTTGGTAACTATAAAACAAACAAGTGGTGATCAATGAAATGTAAATCTTCGAAATTGTGGTCTAAAAGCTCTTCAAGACCACATAGAGCTGTTGGAGTTTCCTTGAGATTCAAATCGTACTGAACAAAGGCAGTGTGACTTCGTCAATTGAAAACTAAAGAGCGAAAAATATTAATTTAGTTACCATTGGCAACGTAACGACTGAAACATGCAGATTATCTGATACTCAAACGGCAGGAGGTTGACTGCAATAACTAAGTTTGGTGAGTGTATGGGAAGAGAGTTCTGTTATATACGTATTTCATATAAAACCATTTGTCTGGCCTTGTCTTTCTGGTGTTCGATAAGCACCAAACTTGACAGATCGCATTACTGCTTTTCTGACACATTTATTCTTGAAATTTCTTATTGATAGAAAAACAAGTTTTCTTCTCCAGTCTGGTATCATTTTCTTCGCTCTCTTAGCTTCTGTAAAGTATCAAATCAATTACTGTTGTAAGAGATTCTGAAACGTATAACTAAATTTGGTCTGTTCTCGTAAAAATTCATAATCAAGCCTGACTTACACAGAGTTATTAAACAATGTGGAGAATGTTTTTCAATTTAAAATTAATATTTACAATTACGTGCACTTATCTCTTCCTCAAAAAATATGTAAACTTATTCGATGTGCACTAATACGAATTTCAAAAATATAAAATAGTGCAAAGTGCAGGCGTCCGGAGAATTTGTGCAATTATTAATTTATTATAATAAGTTATATTTCTTGATACTGGGTTGTCGAGCATGAAATATGTTGTTAATCATATTGCCAACTTTATAGGGTGATTATTTTATAATGGGTTAATGTTATGCAATTAATTTTTAATAATCGATAAGATAATCAATCTTACTTAAAATGGATTTATCTGAAATGCGAATCATTATGATAGGCGTAAGAGCCACGTGAGAGAACGTTTGAAACATATACAGTGTATTTGGTTACAGTGTTGCTAGACAACATGTCTCGCACGATCAAAGATTCATAATGACGAATTATCGATCACCATTAAAGTTAACCGATCGCAGAATGCCGTTTGTTTTTTGTTGTCATCAAGCAAACTGTTAAATAATTTAAGTCAAATAGAAAAGGTGAACCTCGTGTAAAGCAGAAGAAAAAGTGTGTGTAAGTTTATTTGACGCTGCGTTCTTGTCATAAGCTTGGTCCATTTTAAATCAAACACCTTTGGCGAAAACTAAATCAGATATAACAATTGCAGCTTTCTGCACATTGGAGAATGCTGACGCAAAGCGTAATATTCATGAAAGAGAGTTTGTGAGTATTTATTGGTCTACTGTACGTGTGGCCCATTGTATACATATATATAGACAGTATGGATGTGTACTTTGATCATACAGAGAAGTCGTAATTTACCAAAGCTCTTGATATTTCATTTTAAAAATTTCAAGTTTGACGAGCTGGTATAAAGTCTGCAGCTTTGTTTGTTTGTCAGATTAAAATAATTTAATTTATTAATTAAGTTTTTTCATTAAGTTAATATAATTGAGTTATTAGGTTTTCTATTGGAAGATATTTTCATATTTACACTTGTAATAAAACTTTCTTAAAAATGTAAAAGAAATCATTTTTAAAATTATAAAAAATCCATTGTTTTTTTACTGTAGCACAGTGAGACAATAAAAATTAATAAAATACCAATGAAAAAATTGCAAAATTAAAATATACAATTAAAAATAATATTGTAATAAAATAGAAAATATATTTTTGTTTATTTAAAAATTTTAATTTAAATATTAAAAATATTTTTAAAATTATTATTTAATATTATTATTATATAAAAAATAATTTTTTTGAAATTAAATAAGTTTTATAAAAACTATTAATTATTAAAAAATTAGAAAAGAAAAATTGTGGAAAATTAAACAAACCCATTTCCGGATTTGTTTAGCATAGAACAGAATAATAATTCATTTTCTTCATCAATTGTTTCAGAGCCTTATAGGAAAACCTTCCCCCCACATTATCTTAATTTCATTTTCATTTTATCTTCATCCAGGACCATTATTATATTACTTTCAAACATTGAATCCAGGAAATTGATTGAAATGTGAAGATTAAGATTTCAAGATTTATTAATCTACAAAACGAAAGAGAAAGATGTTTTACCAGCGATATAAAACAAAGAATGAAATCCGTGTTTTCATTTAGTCAAGATTTGCTTAAATGTTTGCCACGATTTCTTCAACGATATTTTCGATAATTATTTCAACATTCAATGTCTACGCCAATATCATTTTCCACCAAATGACGTCATGCGTTTTTGAACATTTTCACAGTTTACCTTCAACGACCCTGATTGATTGTGCGATGAGATGTTCGGTGTTTGAATGCAAAGCGTTTCGATTCGACGTTTTAACGTCACTGTGTACTTTATATAGATTCAATGAAATTTGCCAGTCCAATACGTGTCCGAGTGTGAACATATTTATCAATGATCGATACAATGGGATGGTTCGTGTAAATCTTTTTATAATAATTGATGCTTGTATTTTCAGTTCAACTACGATACTTCCCATCTCCGATATCAAATTTTCAATGGAATTGAACGTTTATCAGGAAATGAACAATCGAACGGGTATGCAGTTATCAACAAAGATCAAGCCACTGTATTGGCATTGGGTAAGCAAAATCTGCCTTTAATAGTTTTAGGAACCTATCGACAATCAAAACTCATTGTCGGACCACTGACACGATCTAAACAGATTGTGTATAAGATTTATTTATATTTGAACAATGGAAGATGCTCAAAGAAAGACGTTTGCTTAAAACAGATGAGTATAAATTCCTTGAAATCGAAAAATAATTATACGGTTTTTGAAGTATCATCTATCGTAAATAATATCAAGATGTTGAAAGAAAAAATAGAAACCCACCATTGGAACTTCATGGTACTGAGTCCGAAAGAGATAAAAAGTTTTACGCCTCTAGGCAAATTGTTAAATCTGTTCGGAATCTGTCCAACTGAAATGACAGATTTTACAAACTGGAACTTTAAAGGAAACCTTTGCAAAAATATTACCAACATGAAATCGGAAAAATGTCTCGACTCGTTTTAATAATGTTGTCAAAGTTAATAAATGCCTTATGATTTGTTATTCTGTTATTTTTCATATTCGGGAGGTGTCATTTGTGATAATAATATTAATCAGATAAGACCAAATCAATAATAATATATTTCATTTAATCCGATTATTTAAACAAACTTGTCAACAATTATTATTTTTTATAATTTAAATTATTTACTTTACAAAAACACATTAACATTTATTATTTACAATTTATTCATTAAAATTTTAACCAATAAAAAATCTGGTTACGAAGAATTATACGGATGAAATTGAGAATAAGGTTGCTCTGGAAATCTGCGTGGGCAGTGGACCTATATATTTATCGTTATTGAAAGAAAGAAATCTCTTTATGTTTGGTATTGAGAAATCCAAAGACGCTTGGACTCGACTTAAGAAAATTTACACTTCAATAATCTCAAAAACAGAGAAAGCTTTCTCTAATTGATTTAACGAAAAGTTCTCAGCTGATATTTGATCCGTACTGGAATGTGAGTCTTGTAGCCATTCTCAAAGATACTCATGACAAGTAATATTTTGAATTACTTTTCCCATACTTTAGTATCGACATATGCCTCGTTATGATGAGGGGACAAATTCACCAATTTTTTGAATGTTAAGAAACTCCATTATTTGTTGATTCCTTAAAATTAATTTGTCTTTCACAATGATAAATATAATAATATATAATAATAATATTTTATATTTTATTGTAATTTTTATAAGTTGATTTAATTAGTAAATTTAAACATTTGGCACCTAAAGGTTGTTTTTAACCTGTGACTTATAAAAAATTTTGAAACTATAAATTATAAACTTTCAATAAGCGTTAATTTAGCTGTGAGGCCTAGTAATAATAATAATAATAA
>JBBMKC010239669.1:0-10983 GCA_037834085.1 Bipalium vagum | reverse complement strand
AAAAAAAGATCTCCGTCTAATATCAACAACGGTTTATATCATTGGAATTGTGTTCAAAAAGCAATGTGATATTAAGCTGGTTTGACTTTATATATCAAAATTAGTATTTTTGATAGGGGGTGAACAGACTTTTTACGCGCACTTTAATACCATATAATTATATATCTCATAATTATTTATAAAACTACAAAATTCAAAACTATCTTTCACTTCGTATTTGATTTCTAATAATGATTTTATTAATTCATCAATAAATTATCTATTTTATGTTTGGCACAATTTGTCATCAATAAAACTACTTTTCTCGTTTAATGCTAGGTAGAGATAATAATGTCATCATTTTTAGCACTTCATATCAATGTAAACTTTCTTTTTAGATAATTTAAATAAAAATAACGATTGTTAATTTTGTTTTTAACACATTTACAAAAGTAAAAATTAAGCAGCAACTTATCCATCATCAAATATTTGGTTTTCTGATTGATATTTTATATTAATACCATTTCTAATGAAATATAAATGCATAAATAAAAGAAAAATTTGCGAGATATTAAGTACACAAAATATAGAACAACATTTATTTAACAGAAAAAACTTGAAAAATTATAGTGAAAAAATTCTGATATTTTGTGTATTAATAGTACATCTAAAGTCTTACAGTTTTTTAGTTTAGGAATTTGTTTTACAATTCTCAACCTTTAAAAATCTTTTATTATTTTAAGAAAATATATGAAAACAAAAAATAATAATAATAAATAATACTATAAATATTTCTCATAACATGTCTCTTTATTAACTCCAAAAGTTTGATTATTTCCAGAAATCAGAATTAATCGTCGAAGTCAAAACTTCTATTGGAATTTGGTTGATTTTGAGTATTGTTCGGTCGGTTCACATTATTGACAACTGAAAACAGCCACAATTCCAAAGTATAAGGAAAAAAGAATAATACTGTTAACCTTTAGATTCCGTTTGCCAAGTACTGTCTTCCGTATTGCTCAAGTCTGAACTGGCTAGGACGTTACTCTTAAAATCCAGAGAGCTCCTTGGGCTAGGATTTCGATTTTCTTTCTCATTGGGTTTACCTGAGATTGACGAAATAAAAGCTAAGATAACAATGTTGTCTTTGGCAAAGTTTTGTAATGAAAAGAATGTTTGTCAACAAATAGTTAAACTGTTGACAATAATGGAAAAATCAAATATTTTTTTAAAAAATTCTAGTTAATTAATGTCAGTAATTAAAATATTTCTAAATACAATCGATTTTTAAATTAAATCATTAAATTGATAAAATTAATAAAATATTTATTTATACAAAATAAATTTCTTTTTTATCACTACAAATTTCTTTCCATTTTTCAGTGTAAAATAAATGAAAAATTCGAAAAAAAAATTGAAAAAAATTAAAATTCTCATTGATTTTAATATATAAATGAAGAGAATTATATTGATTTCATATTACAACCCTAAAATTTTCAAATTATATTTTTTAATTAACCATTTATCAATTAACGTTTTTTAAACCTTTTTCTCGGTAAGTATCTTTAACAAGAATTTAATTATAACAGAGGGAATTTATGATGCTGAGCTTTAAGACCAATGGATAATGACATGGTTCAGTTCTTTTCAATCATCAAAATCTATTCTCAGAACCCATGACAACATAAAAAGTTTTCAATCTTTAAGTTAATTATCTCAATAATAATTAAAGTCTCTTAGAAATGTAAAGTAAAGATTTTCAAAAAAAGAATGATTTTGAGAAAACTAAGATATATTTGGTTAAAAGTCTTTCCATTGGGTTCCCATTTTCCAAATAGAAAAATTCAAGCTTAAGTTCACAAAGTATTATGTCATCAGAAAGTCCGATGGACTTTGACCAAGAAAATCTAAGAAAAAATCCAGTAGTTTTTAACACTATATAACAAAATATTCTCCATTATTTTTAATTCTTTTCACTATTTGTCTGGTAAGTTGAAAAATCTCATTCTGACAGTTTATTGGAGAATATCATCTACTTGCTTTATGATGGCCTCTAATGAATCCAACTTCCTACAGGTCAATGAATCTTGGAATGATTGAAATAAATGATAATCCGAAGGGACAAGTTCAGGTACATATTTTTTCCGCATAATCATTAAAACCTACAGTCTGGTATTATCATGATGTAAGATAATCATGATAAAATACCTGTGTCCAATTCTGGGCGTTCAACATCGATATTTATCTCAAGGTTTGCTAGCTGAAAACAATATATTTCGGAATTGATGTTTTTATTGTGTGGTAATAATTCATAATGGATGATTTATAGTGGCTGATGAATTCCAGCTGTTGTATTTGACCGTCAGTGGCATATAAAGTATTTCTAACAATTCTAAGGCGATGATTCTGTACTATGGTCTGTAGATTTTAGAAATCTTATTGATGGTAATTTGAACACTCGTCGTTCTTAAAATAAAATAGAAATGTCTAAAACGGTTACTCGACAGGTCCATTTTTAACCTTAAAAAATTACTCCCTCTCACAACCGTTGTAATAACATCTCAGATTGAAGATATTATCCCAAAATATTGAATATGTTGCCAACAAAAAAATTTACCAAAACAATTTCATTAATTATCAAAAAATTATTGCATATCGTGATACACAAATTATTTTTGAAATTTTTCGAACTTTGATGAAAATTCCTTTCTAAGAGGAAAAATGAACAACTAAAATCATAAAATAGAGAATCTGAACAGTGTATGTTGAAATAATTAAAAAACAAAAGAAATGAAGAAACATAACACAATATTTATTTGTATTTTTGATTTAAGTGATTTATTGTTAAGCATTCTCAGCTCTGTCAGGCTACACGATGATTACTTACTCATTTCAAAGGATATAATTCCCACTGCTTAGTTCCACTTGATTGTGAAACATTAAGATTCATTGCATTGATGAAAATCCTTTATCTTCAAACTTCACTTTGACTACCAAAATGTAATGGAAAATCGCCGCATGTGAATTTATCAAACCTGTTTCAACACTACTACTTTTTAAGTCTCTATCATGTACTTCAGGCACCTTTTTGTATGTTATGAATTTTTTCCTTACAGTCATGAAAAACTAAAATATTCTTCAAATTCATATGAAAACCGATGTCAAATAATAAAAATAATTTTATTATCAGTATTTGAATATATTGATTATCTTGCAATAGTATCTAAACAGCAATAACTTTACTTTTCTTTTTCTGGATAAAATCGACAAGGAACTAGTTGTTAACCCAATATAACGAAGAAGAAAAGAAGCTTACTAAATATACTAATTAGATTTATACGATCTTAGTTTACAGTTTTGACAGTGGACAAAGAGATTGAAAAAAATTAAAACAAGTGTAAATGATGATTTCATTGAATGATATCAAATTATTATTATTATTATTATTATTATTATTATTATTATTATCGTTATTATTATCATTATTATTATTATTATTATTATTATTATTATTATTATTATTATTATTATTATTCCATATTCCAATAAAAATGAAATGTGAATAAATAAAATATATTGGGAAATTTAATAAAATATACTCACTGTACTGTTCTTTCGTAAAGGGTTTTGCATGTGTCAGAGTGGGTTGTCCAACTACAGTAAATTGCTTGCTAGGACTGAAACAATGGTATTAAAGCTAAATAAAATTTTTACATAATGATCAACCTATTTTCATCCCAATCGTTTTGACTTGACTGCAATGATCTGGAATTGACCTTATCCTTGTCATACTTTTTGCCTTCTTGAGAATTTCGGAGCTGGTTACTTTTCCTATGTTCTTCTTTAACTCGAATCATTGCTTCGTGTTCCACTTCGGCCTCCAGTTTCTATATTTAAATGATTTGTCATTTGTAATATAAACAAATTGCAATACCTTTCTGATCTCGTTATAATTCACATATTTAGTCTTCAATTGACTATGTTCATGATCCATTAGATTTATTTTATCTGTAAGAATGGCTCCGGAAATACCGGTAGTTCCTCTCTTTATACCATGCAATTCCAAATGATCATCAAGCGCATGACGCACTTCGTCGCAGAATTTTTCAAGCAGATCCGGTGAGAAATCAATATCATAATTACTTAAATCATCCAAAGAGAGATTTGAAGATCTGACATGTGGTTTGCGAAGTTTTGAAAAATCATCTTTTTGGTGTATCGGACTTGAAGAAGCGTGTCTTGGAGAAATGGGTTTTTGGTGGTGGATATTAGACTTGTCTGCTCGTGACTGTCTATGTGATGGCTGTGGAGATTGGTAAATACTACTTTGAGTCTGTAAACTCAAATCAGTTATGGTTGGAACAGGGAAAAGTTAATTATTAACAATGAGTTAATAAAAAAATAAATATCATAAACGGCCAACATAAACAGAGAAACATCAAACTTAGAGCAACTAACAAGATGATCAATTGGCTCATCATCTGAAGTTTCAGCAAATTGAGATTGAGTTTGGATGCATTGTGAAGTATTACTGGATGAGGTAAAAGAACCAATGCTACATTCCGAAGATTCTCGGAACGAATAATCATTACTATTTATATCTTTTTTTGACACTTGTGACTCGAAAACATTCGAGGTATCACCTAGCTCGTTAATATTGCTAATGGACAAAGTATTAGGAGGATATGTTGCAGTTTTAATTTTCGATAATGGTGGAATACTCGCTTTTTTGTTTTTATTAGAACTAGTTTGACTAGTCAACTAAGAATTTATAATGAATAAACAAGTTACATTGTATATAGATAAGTGTGAACTTTTATAAAAGCTTCGTAAAATCATTTTGCAATTAATAAATATTTCTAATGTCAAGAAATTTGAAAAAAATTATTAAAAATCTTTCATTCCAATTGAAAAAAGCTAAACCATTTGTGGAATTATAATTTATCGTTCTAAAACTAAGAAGTCTTTAAAATTTTAGAACGATTCTATTATTAAAAGAATCTTTTCATGCATTAAATGTGGTATTTGATCCACAAATTTTTAACAAAAAAAATTATGGCAATGCACCTATGGAATCTTAATGGATAATCTTAAATTAATGATTATACTTATATTGCTTAAGACTCAGGAAAATTATAAAAATTTCAAAGTACGTTAGAATTTAGCAATATTTTATTTTAAACCAGTAATAATAATAATAACAATAATATATATTAATAATAATAATAAAATTAATAATAATAATAATAACAATAATAATATTATTAATAATAATAATAATAAATAATAATAATAATAATAATAATAATAATAATAAATAATAAATAATAATAATAATAATATAATACAAACGGGCGAAAATATTAATATTATTTTTATTATTAATTTTATTTATTAAATTTTAAGAATATTTTAAATGATAAGAATTTCAAAACATCTCTTAGATTTATCATCTTTCTAACTATTATTATCAGTTAAATATTCAGTTTGTTAAGTTGAAAATAAATATTATTTGAAAAAAGTCTATCTAATATATTGATCAATAATGTTGATTTCTTTATTTTCTTAGATTATCTTGTATTAAATAAATATTCATTAAATTTCTCTAAATGATATTTTTCATCACATTGATGTTTTAATAAACCCACGCATAATTAATTAATCTAATCAAAGTAAAAATGACATTAATTCAAATATTAATTAAAATCAATAATTAACTACTATGATTCGATTTCATGAAGTGTTACTTGAACGTATGTATTAAAAAAGACTCAACTTAAAATGAAAAAACTAAAAATCTACTATTGAAACATTGACAGGCTATTAAGTTAAAAAACAATGAAAGAAACTAGATGAGCACCTTAACAAATTTCAGAATGATAGAGCATTGTTGTTCTTTTAAAGAAATTAGAAAATATATAAATAATAAGATAATTAAATCAGTTTTTTCAACTAGAAGTAATCGGGATACAATGAAGTTCTTCTGAAGAAAGCTTCAATAAATAGAAAATGAAGAAACTGATCCTTAGATCGAGGATCTCGTACATGCTAAAATAGTAGAATTTATCTCATTTTTTCAGATTCTTAATAATCATTTCATTCCAGAAAAGAAGGCTTCCAAGAAAAATATTACAAATAAAAATTATAAATAAATGGCATCTTTCCATTCAGATCTTTAATTTAGGAGAACATAATTTTTATTGCTTATATAATCGGTTTTAAACTATCCATAAAAAATATATATCTAAACCAACGACATTGTAAATTTAAAAATAGTTTTTAACATAACTCTGCGGGTTTTAAAATATCTTTATTTAGATAATTCTTTGGTAAATTATTAATGATATCTTTTGTTTAAATGTTTCAATTTTATCGTTGCTCAGTTATCATTTCATTTAGTTTTGATTATTCATTAGTAGCATAAATGATAACAATCCTCTTTAGAGACTTCGTTGATTGTTATAATTTATTTTAGTATTACATAACTGTTACATTCCATTTTACTTTTAAAAACTTAATTAATTTTTAACATTGTGATAAAAATTGATTTTAAAAATATTTTTTATTAAATTGACTTTTTATATATGTAAGGTTGAATTAATTTATCGAGAAAACATGTAACGAAAATCGCTATTTTTTAATTTTATTGTAATAATGCCAAGAGAAAATAAAAAGGTTAATTTCATAAAATAACCAATCTGTCCAACATTGAAAAGATTTTTCTTGACTTAACTAATGATGAGAATTTTTCAATTCAAAAATAGTTCATATTTCTCCAAATTTTTATTAATTATTTATTTATTTATTATTTATTATTTATTATTTATTATTGATACTAATTAGTTATTTTATGACTAGGAATTGTACCTCTTCAGTGATCTGGTTGGGCTTTCTGTTTCGCTTGTGTAACGATGCTTGCTAGAAAAAAAATAATGAATCCAAATTAATTTCTGTCTATTCTGCTTACATCGTCATGGACAATGATCGGTTTCTTCTTATGACTTTCAATCGCCTTTTGTCGTGCCTTGTCGATATCCTCCTAACGTACCGAAATGAAAAATTTGTTTATAAAAAATATTCTAATATAAATGGTAACCTTAGTTAAATTGTCACCATCATCTTCCAAGTCTTGAAGATGAGAGCGACCTAAAAAAGAAACTGACTCATTACAACAAAATATATTTTTGCTATACGGTTCTTGTTTTTCTGATTTGCTCTATTCAGTTGCCCATGCAAATCGTTCAGCTCATTTTGCATTTGTTTCATTGCGTTTTGCCATTCCAGTCGTTCCTGGTCAAATGCTACTGATAACCGTTTAGCAATATCATTTTCGTTTTGGTGCTTTGGTGATGATCCACGTTCTCTATTTTTCTGATCCAACAGCATTTGGAGTATCATTTCTAAGTTTTTGTCTTTATAACTGTGATGGACATCTTCGCTAGTATCTCTTTTAGGACTTCTCTTTCTCGGAGATTCCATTATATTCCAGTCTTTAATATAGCGATCGGCGTGACGTTTTTCCAAATGAGCTTGTAAAAACGATGCATTTAAAAATGCTTTCTCGCAATATGGACAACGATGATAAGCATTTGGCCCACTGTCCATTATTTGTTGTTGAGCTAATATCAATTTCTTACGACGATGACATTCTCGCTTCAGTTCAGAAATATATGATTCGTTTTCCTGCAGTTTGCGTTTAGCTGATTCTGCCTCCTATAGATTTTGAAAGTGTGAGAGAAAATACGCATTAAAAACAAAAGAAAAAAAATTTATCTGAATTAAGAATAACAATAATATTGTATTAAATTATATATAACTTAGGGAGTTCGGATAATCTGGATTTGTCTAATCAAAAACTTTAAATTATTTTCAAATTCGGATAAAATTTGTTTTAATAAATAAAATTGACAGAATAATATTTAAAATTAAAAGTAATAAACAGATATTTTATGATAGTATTAATTTATCATTAAATAATAAATATTAACAGATTTTAAATAATAATCCTCATTGACCGAAATCCACTGATATATAATAATTATGATTATTTCTTGTGAGTGTTTGGGAAAAAATGCTTAGAAGTTTATAAAAATGTTCATATTAGTGCAAAGAGATAACTTAATCATATTATAATTTATGATCACTAACATCCTTTAATGACACCTTAAATAGCTGGAGAATTAGGTAGATATGATAACGTTTCCCAGCCAAACTCAAATTTTTTTCTGGGTGACTCTTGTGATATGAGGTCTGAGATTATCTTGTAAGAATAGCACATTCTTTCGATTGATTAAGGAAGTTTATTTGTGGATAGGTGCTGCTTCTACTGGTTCAAGCTAATCACATTAGACCCTAGAGATGATGATTTGGTCACTTTGCAAGAAATCATAATGAATAATTCCGGCTGCAAGCCACAAAACCCACAATAAAATCTTTTTGAATATAAGGATTTTTATGGATTGTGTGATATTGGATCAGTTGAATACAATATATAATAACATTTTTAGTTGCAAGATAGATCGAGAATTTTTTGATATCTTGAGAAGTTGTGAACAAATGGAAGTGGCTTAGTTTGTTGGATTCTGACAAATCATGTGAGGTCCATTTGTTTAATTCTCACTTCTTCCCCAGCTGATAAGATGTATCTCAGATGGTTTCATCTCTCACAATTAACTGTTCTGCAAGTTCTAATCACGTTGTATTGGAATTTGCCTCTACCATTTCTTTGAGATTATTTTATCAATGACCTTTGCTCTTCCAGTATGTGCTTCATCTGTTAGACTGAAATCCCTGGTCAAATTTTCTGAAATCACTTCTGTGGTGTCCGATTGCTTACAGCTTCATCTCCAAACGCCATACATTTCTTTCGAGCAGCTTTGGTAACTTTAGTACAAATTTGTACTCATAAAGTAAGAAACCTCAAATTAAAGCTTTTTTGGAAGTCATTTTGATTTATGAAATCAACGTTTTAAATGAATCTTGAATTAAAAACTCAACTAGTTTTCGAAAATAAAAAATACTATAAATAGTAAAAAAAGGAAAATAAAAAAATATTTTTAATTAAAAGTAATAAAGAAAAAATTAAATTATCTTTTTTGTATTTATCATTTTTGAATTTAAACTATTTAATTAATTAGTTAATTAAAATAATTTAATGGTCAAAACGATAACATTATACACATTATACCTCCATCAAAACCTGGCTTCTTTCTTCGGAGCTGTTAAGTGCACCAACCAAGTAATCTTGAGAGCTCTGAAAAACCAAGTCAGTTTGTAAAAAATATAATGTTTTACAAGCAAATAATCGATCATGAGTTGGGTCAGCTTGAAAAGTTTTGTCAGATTTCTGTCACTGTCCCGCAAATCCTACAAAGCCATCATCATATTTTTGTTAATGTACTACAGTAAAATTAACCAGCTCAGATTCTATGTCACAAAAAGCCACATGTTTGATATTTTCTTTTAGTACACGAATATCATTTTGTTGAATTATTTTATCAATATCAACGGTTGCTAAAATTATTGATAATTAAAATTAAGATATTTCACCTCTATTGTTTAGTAATGTCAATAATTAATCAATTTGAAAATTAATTCAAAAAATTTAACCTAATGCTTTCCAATTTATCCTTTCAGTTTTCTTGTGAAAAAGCGATTGTAAATTTCCTGAATCCAGACCGTTTTTTAGATAATTAAATTGGTTCATATTATATTAAATTGTTTACGTAAAAATTCAATTTAGAATTTTGCTTGTTGTTAAGGTCAATTCAATTTATCCATGTTAACAAATTAAATTCTTTTAAATGTTACAATATTAAATAAGTAGTAAAATCTTAATTTTTTAAAAACATGATCAATTATAAATTTTTTAATTTCTACATAATTATTTTTACAAATAAAATCTGACATTTAATTAATTTGAAAATTTTATTAAATAGAAAACTAGTTTTAAATTGCATTACTTAAAAAAACAAGTTTTTCGGCTGAACTTCGATATCACTGCAGGTGTTTTGTCAAGGTTATGAATTTAATATTTCTTATGTTATACAATTTTTTAGAATCCAGGCTTACAGAGGGATTTTTTAATTAGCGGATCGTTTTATGGGGAGCGGCGACCTTAATAGTGATTACTTTCGTTAAATTTATTTAATATACTATATAGTTAAAAAAATTAAAGCTAAAAAATAATATTTTTGTGAGGTTAAACTGGTCATTTAAAACAAAAACAACATGCTGCAGTTATTTCGAATGAGACTCAATTTTTTCTAAAAAGTAAATAACATTATTACGCTGAACTCTCTTTATACACTAATTTAAAGTTACACGGCTTATCAAAATAGTATAATTTTCCATTAAGTTCCACAAATAAATTTTTAACTCATTACAATTTTCGTTTCCAGCTTTATAATATTACGTATAATTTTGATTTTATGAATAATATCCAAAATCATAAGAAAAAGGCAAGCCATTTCATTAAAAATTAAGATAAAGATCTTGGATTCCCTTAAGAAAGGTAAGGGTTTAATGTCGTTGTGTCAAGAATTTGACTTGAACGATGCCGCAACAGTAAAACATCGTTAATTCGAAAACGGTTTTAAGTCAGAACAGACATACTATTAATTTATTATTTGTGGGTTAATTCAAAACTTGGATAATTCATTAGAAACTTTTGTGTCCAGTACGTTTTGAATTAACAAATTTCTTTGTATCAGAAACACTCGGGAAAATGTGAATGCCATCTATGCTTCCAAGCTCAGTTCTAAAACTTCATAATACACTCGAAGTACATTGTGAGTAAAAACTTTTGGGTTAGCAAAGGACATCCCTGGAAACATGTACTCTTGACTCTTTCTTTTGTGATCATTTCTTTCTTCTCTTTTATTAGAAATGTAATAGTATTTATTTGTGATGATATTTGGTTATATTTTTTATTGGACTCAGTGATTATAGGGTGATTTAAAGAAGTGGATTGTCGTTGTGGTCATTATTTTCCAGTGTGATTGT
>JBBMKC010239658.1:0-10984 GCA_037834085.1 Bipalium vagum | reverse complement strand
TGGTGATTATATAACTGATGAATGTTTTATTAAAAAATAAAATTTTCGATTTTAACTTATTTCATTTTTTCGGCAAATATTATGCTTCAACCTAATAATTCTATTTACGACACCTGTAATCTGTAGTTGAATTAATTCACTATAACGTCTTAGCATCTACTGAACCTATATCACAACTCAGTATACTGCTACAAAATTTAAGTGGTGCATCAAATTTTTTTTGAAAATCATTAAGCAATTGATAACAGAAAGGGACCTATTTTGGTCTACGATCATGTAGACCACATGTTTCGAGATGAACAGCACAAAAGTTACATGATTTGAGCTACGAAGTTTTACCTCATCCATTCACTGAAACTCCCGAAAACAGATTGTTACATGTTCAAAAACTTGGATACATTTCTGATCAATAAGATGTTTCGGAACCAAGGTAACGTTCAAAATTCATGAATAAAATGTTTCATAGCTGTTTAGTTACATCTTAAAAACTGTCATCGTATTTGGAAAAATTTGATAACAGAACAAAATAAAAAGTAAAATAGAAAAACAAACATGAATCGAAAAAAAATTAATAAAAGTATTAGGGATTTGAAGGATTGTATAAGTAGACAAATTTTAAAGGTCATTAAAGATATATTGTCAATGTACCAATAATCTCATGATAAAGTCTCTAATTTGTGAAGCAGCTAAATATATACCTTTTCATAATGTTTTGAATAATTCGTATTTTTACAATTAAAGTATTGTGAAAACAGATAAAGATATAAATAAGATATTAATAGAAATAAAATGTTTTCTATCATCCTCAACAACAGTTAAATTTATGTAAATTAAGAAACGAATTCATATTTCAATAATAATTGTTTATGTGAGCTGTGATTGAAACATTGAATGGTTGTTTAAATCGGCTCAAATTTCTAAATGCATTTAAATATTTTTAAAAATAAAATTTGTCGACATATATTATCGAAATATGCTCACACATTTTGTTTAGAAATTTGATTAATATAGGTTTATTGAAATAATAAATAATTAAAGATAAAATATTGATATTAAATATTAATGATTATTTTCAATAGATATTTTAAACTTCAATATGTGTTTTAGTAAAATTATTTGTTTTAATATGTTTTGCATTTTCGTTGATGTAAAAAAAATTATAAAAACATTTTTGTGAAACAAAAGTTCCTAATATTTTGGAGGATTTTTATTGAAGACCAAACCCAGATTCAACTGTACATTTGCGGTACAGAAATGGTTGTTTTAGTGAATCATTTAATTATGTCAATAAGTTGATGTTTAAATTTTCAAAATCTAATAATTTTTTAAACTACAGATTAACAAGTCGTACTACAGACACTTGATGCTCTACATGTTCAGAAAAGGAAAAATCAAGAAAATATGCAATTTACACCTCTTAGATTATGAAATGACATTTTTTCATAGGGACAATTGAAAACGACGATCTTTATCTTGAATATATTCATCTTCATCCTTAAATCTCTCAATCAGCGTGAGCGTTATGGTCACTAGTGCTATCTTCTTCAAATATGCGGTTTAGGTTAAGGCTCTGATTGTACAGCACTACCACATATTTTGTATTCATAAAGAAACAATGCTCTAATTTGGATGTCTTTATTAGATAGGAAAGAAAGGAATGCGCCCAACGACCCAAGATTTAACAAACATTTTTTCTCCTCATTTATTTCGTCAAAGGTGAAATATATTTTTTAAATTCTTGGATCATTGATCAACCCCCTTCCTTTCTTATCTACTTATTATTACAAATATTAATATAAAAATATTATTATAAAAATGAATTTTTTGAATTTAAAAACTATTATCTTAGAAACAAAATAAAATTTGTGATTAATTAATTGTTATAATAAAAATGTATTTATTAAGGTGTTACGTAATTAAAAAAAGATCTCCGTCTAATATCAAAAACGGTTTATATCATTGGAATTGTGTTCAAAAAGCAATGTGATATTAAGCGGGTTTGACTGTATTAGACAAATCACAATCAATACGATTGTAAATAGAATTATATAAACCGAAATATTTTGATATCCATGGTGAGGATATAATGGATATGTTTTTAAATAAATTAATAGAAATAAATAATGATTTCGCTAATATAATTCGACCAACAAATAAAGGAATAATTATGACAGAAGACAATGAGATAATTTAATAATTCAACAGAATGTATTTATTGTAATAAGGTGAACAAACACATAAAGCCCATTATCATGATCATTTAAATGGTGAGTTTAGAAAAGAATCACATAATAAATGTTATATAAATGATAGATCACTAAAATTTCTTTATTCCATTTTATTTTCATAATGGATCAAGTTATGATTTCAATTATTCTTTAATAAATTTGGAACAAAATTTACAAATGAAATAAAAGAAATATATTGGCTAATACTGATGAAAAATATAATTCATTTAGTTGAAGAAATATTAGGTTCTTAGACTCATATAGAATGTGCACAACAGATATCTCTGTTAAGAAAATGGGTGATATATTATTAAAAACTAAATCATAAAATATTGGATTCATTCAATTTTATACTTACAGAACTGGGGATAATTTTATTCAATTGATGAAATATTAAATTCTAATAAAGTTCCAACGTATGAGGAACTTTTCAATGATTTAAAACAAAAGAATATAATTAATGAAGAATATAAAAAAATTACAATAGATTTTTAAAACTTTATAAACATGAACGAACACATGTTATATTACACGTGTTAGCTAATTTTATGGAAAATTTAAGAGAGTTTAAAATATCTGTTTGAAATATTATGATATAAATGATTGTTATTGTTATTCCGCACCTGGTTTATCTTTGAATGCAAGATTAAAATATTTTTAATTGAAATATATATAGAAATATATATAGAATCCATAAACAATCATTAATGATTGAAAAAGTTACAACAACAGGCGTTTCATCATCATTATGAAATGGGTCAATAAAACTAATGATAAAATAACGAATGAAAATGTTGATTATTATTATGAATCATAAAAATTTTAATGGTATAAAATAAAAGATAAATTAAAAAAAGGAAAAGATTGATTTAATGGAATACTTCGATTTATCAAATTTTTTTAGAGAAAGATATTTTAAATATTATGATGGGAATACATTATATTCATCATGTATCTCTATGCCATTATTAACTGGAGAAATCAAAAAATCTAAAAATTTTAATTATAAAAAAATGCACTAACGATAAAATTGATTTTTTTATGAAGTTACTTTAGAATATCCAAAGAATTACATCATTCAACAAAATTTTTAAAATTTTGTCCTAATAAAATAAAAGTATGTGATAAGTTATTATCAAAGTTTTAAAATAGATATATACTCGAATATTTTAATAAAAAATTAATATTGACACAATTTGATACGAAAGAATATATAATTGAAGGATAATTGAATTGAATGTTAGACTGGTATTTAGACCATGGTGTGATATTAAAAAAAATACATAAAAAATCAAAAAAAAATATTAAATCAACTTTTTAAAAATCATATATTGAATATAATTTACAAAAAAGAATTGTAACAAAGAAAAAAAGAATGAATTTAATGAAGTTAATAAAAGTCATCTTTTTTTCAATCATACATTGAATATAAAGACAAATTAAATATTTTTAAAATGGAAACTATAAGTATTAAATTTCATTATTTCGGAAATGGTATAAGGTTTACTTTAAAAATGAAAACAAAAAAGTCATGTTTTAAAATTTATTATAAATTTTTTTTAGATAGACTATATTCAGAACAATCTCTTATATATTTAAATTTTGGCTGAATAAAAGCAATTTTAGAAAATAAATATAAGGTTATTGTAATCTATACAGTTCTCTTGTAAAATTTGTTTTTCCACAAGGAGCAGTAAGAAACATTACAAAAATTTGTGGTATATTTGGATGATGATTAAATTTTATTTCACTCTCAAAACAGAAATTCTCCAGTTTTATATAAAGATTTTTTTATATCTCTTTAACTGAAACTTGTTTCAGGTGAACAGCAATTAATATTTTTTGTAATTAAAGGATAGTAAATTTAAAATTTTAGTCTTTCAATAATTCTACATTCTCTTTTAGCATTCTTCAAAGAATAGTCAAAAAAATATTTATTCAACAAAATTACAATCAATATTTATCATAAAAGTTTAAACCATTTTTGATCATAATTACCTTCCGTATAACGTTTGTTTTGAAATCCTAATATTTCTTCAATTGAATTTTCTTGTAAACTTTTAGATACTTTCATTATGAAGTTTGAAGAAATTTGATTATCATTAATTTTATATAATACTATTCTAATTTAAATGGTTCTTATTTTTTTCCACTTTAAAATCCATTTTCAGTATATGACGATATTTCAGAAATTTCATTTGTTCTTGGAGTTATTTTTAACCTTTGAGATTCTTATTTTTCTTTTGAGTCTGCAGCAGTTACATCTATTTTATTATTTTTTCAGTAATATTAAAAAGAGTTAAAATTTCATACTTTTTTCAAATTCATAATTAAATTTAAGATCTAACGGTTTCTCAAACTTAAATGTTATATCTGAGTCTTTCTTTCCACAATAAATGTTGTTGTAAAGTTTTGAGATAAAAGTTTTGATATTTTTTGTAAAGATACTTCCAATTTTATAAAAATAAATTTTTTCAATCAGAATCTTGATCAAGTTTACCTTAAATATTTTTATAGTAATCATGATCATTAATGAATTTCTTTGCTTTTTAACTTTTTCAAACTTTAAAAATGAATGAACAGCCTTTTTTAGCAGTCGAATAATTTCTTAATGTTATAAATTGATACAACACAGTTTCAGATGATGAGGTCGGATCAAGTATATTTTTTGGTTTATAAATTCTATAATCCTGTCCATAGTTTTTTCTGAAAGTAAATTTTTTTTAATGAGGCTATAATTAATCTTTTACACATGTAGTTAAATCTAAATAATTATTTTTTTCATTCAAACTATAATTTCTGCCATGACCATTCATCGTAGCTATTAAATATTTTGTTGATTTTAATTCTTGAGGGGTTTAAAAATAATTTTTTAAAAATAATTATTTATTTTCATTTATAATTGGAATATTTGTTTGATTCTTTAAAAGAATATATACCCGAAATGATTACTTTACTCTATAGACTATTTTAAATCATTGGGAACAAATAATTTTAAATAATAATTAAAAAACTCAAATGGTCTCTATTCTGAAGCTTAATAAGTATTTGTTCTTGTTCTATTTTGTTTTTATTTTTTGATTTAAAATACGAAAAATCTTATGGATAATCCGAATAATGTCTCATTGTTACTTGATCAATTCTGTTTATTGGACTGGAATCTGATTTGGGAATTGGAGGAATAAGTAATTCTCCTGAATCATTAAAATTATTTATTATTTCATCATATTTTTCTAAATGTTTATCAATATTTGTCCCTGGCAAAACTCTTGAATATTTCTATTTAAGTTGAACTATATCTTAAACAAACATTGAAATTGATTAGATTTCTCATTTCCATTTCTGTTTAGTCTCTGAACTTTCCCCATATTCTAATCAAAGCGAACTTAGAAGCTTGGCAGAGAATTGTTTATATATTTTTCTTCATTTTTACTATCGTGATCAGTCATTATTTGATATCCTTCAAAAGATTTCTCTGGTGAAGTAAAAGAAGAATACTTTAGGAGTTTCCCACAATTTGAAGTTGTTGCATTTTTAAGTTATTTATAAAATATTGAATTTTCTTATATCTTCACATATTTTACGTATTCTGAATTCCATTTTTTAAATGAACATTTTATTTCAAAAACACTAGCAGACATTTTTGAATTAAAACGTGTTGTTGACATATCTTAATAAAGAATTTTGATTTAAGATTTAAACAAAATTATATTATTAGAACCAATTTTCATTTACCAATTCATAATGCTAAAATTAAGTAAAAAAAACCGCCATTGATTTCTTTATAATCCAATAATAATATGAGGGTGAACAAAAAGGTCCTGAGAAATTACTCAAATAAAAACAAGACAATAAAAATTTATTTTTTGACATATGAACCACTTAACTCATACACTTTTCCATGGGGTATCACTATGGTTATAAACTATTTCTACAATATTTTGATTTTTCGATTTGAACCATTCAAAACAGCTCTTTTGATATTTTTTCCAGTGAATGTATTTCATATCTTGAATACAAGCAAAATTCCAAGGGAGCCAAGATAAAAATGGTATGGTGGATGCGAGAATATTTCTAACTGATATTTTTGAAATACAGTTCTGAACAGCTTGCACGAATGTGCTGTTGGATTGTCCATGACAATTCAATGATATATTTTTCTTGGGTACTAGTTTAGAGATTCAGCATGCAGTTTTCGTAAAATTCTTTGTAGTCCCTAAGAGTAACTGTTCCCTGGCTCACAGTTACTACCATATTTGTACCTTCAGAATTCCTGAAAATAGTGGCCATAAGCTTCTTCATTGACCGCTCAACTTTGAACTTGATTAGGTCACTTGATCCTTTTTGAATCATTGCTTAGACTGAATTTTACTTTCCGGATCATATTGATAAATCCATGTCTCATTACCAGCTATTAGACTACTATACAAATTCAGAGTCATGATCAAATCTGTTGATAAACTTGATCGCGAAGCAAAACTCTTTTGACACTCATTTGGTATAAAGCCTACAAAATCCTTTAAGATCTATTAAAATAAAATTAACTGATCCATATCATATGGATCAGAAGAATTGGCTATAAACCTCTCTGTCCATACGTTCTCGACATTCAACCTTTCATCTATCATCTGTTCCGTTAGATTCAATATCTTTTGTCAGAATGAAATTTGTTAATTCAATTAAACACAATAAATTTTAATTATTTTAAATATTTCCATCAATAATGCACTAAAAGAAAATAATCTTCAATATGAACAGACGAGTGTAATCTAACATTTCCTATAAAAATATTTTGTTTTAATGAATCGAAAATTTTTAAGTTTTTCTCAAATTTATGATTTATCTTAAACAATTGAATTTGAGATTATCAAGATCGTAGATGAAAGCGTTTTGTATGATTTATTTGAAACTTGTAAATAATTAAAATAACATAAAAGCAATCATTTATAAATTAATTAATTATATTCACATACAATTGGTCACAGTTGCACGTTTATAAAAATTCTAAGTTGTTTTTAAATCAATACAGAGATTTAGGTTTCACAATACATATGTATATATGAACACAATATCAATCTATCTACAACGCTCCATGTTGGTCTTAATGCAATGAAAAAGCTGTTGTGGGAATATTGATATGTGGCGAGGCAATGTCCAGTGGATGTGATTCTAGAGAATTGGCGACCAAGTCCGTCAGATGTGGATTTGTCAGTAGGTGGATCGAATTTTGATTAGAATGTGGTCGATTGATCTGATTCATGATCGACTGATTTGAAGATTTTGAATGTCTTCCAATAGACGAAAGATCAAAACAACCAGGATTGTTATCCACATTGATATTTGAACCCATCATTCTGTTATTGGGATTCGGCAGCAAAGAGTGTCCCCATACACTTGCAGCAGCGGAAACAAGAGGAGAAGGACAGTTTGTTGATGCTAGACTTTCTGTAAAGATTTTTCATTAAAATTATTTAACAATATTAAAACAATTAGTTTACGACATGTCAATCTATGTTTAATTAGTTTAATATTAACAATACCTTTTCAGAAAGACGTGGTGTGTATAAAGTATGTATCAGATCTTAAAATGTAATACATTATATTCACCAGATAAACACTGTAACGTTTCGACACAATGAACTACATTTTTTTAAAATTAATATTTTTCAATAGAACATCCATTAACACTAAACCAATGACATAATCAATGAAAAAAGAAGTCAATACATTTCTACGCCTTTAAGATGATATTTTGATTGCCTCTCTTTCGATTGCATCTGTTAGATCTTTTAACTTCTTCAGTTTTCTTGAATAAACATTTGTCTTTAGATATCCTTAAAGAAAGAAATTCACTCTGGACAGATCTGGTGATCTTGCAGCCCAATAAAATGTCCATGTTCGTCCAATCTATCTTCTGAGAAATACGCTGTTCACAAAACTTATAACTAAAAACGGATAATGACCAGGTTCTCCACCTTCTGAAACGTAATTTTCAATCTTGTTCTTTGAAAAAGTTCATTTATGCAATAAAGTTTTTCAAGAAAAGCTGAATCATTGTGGATTTCATTGCTTACGGTTTTTACTCTTTTCTTAATTGACAGAATTATCCGATATTGAATTTGATGTATCTAAATGTAATTATATTAACTTATTAAAACAAGTAAACACTTAAATAACATGTATAGTTATTTATATTTCTATTTTAATTAATATATATTTTTATTAATATCTAAAAATGATTATAATTAAAAATATTAAGAAAAATAATACTTATAAAATATTTATTTATTTATTTGATATTCAAGACAATTGCTAAGGATATAAAGTAACATATCAGTCGTTAATAATAAAGTATTATTTTAAGAATAATATGAATTAGAAAACGATAATGATAATAAGTTACAACAGCAACAATAATAATAAAAATAATAATAATAATAATAATAAAAAATAATAATAATATGATATAATACATTATATTAACAATATTGATAGTAGTCCAAATAATAATGATAATAATTTATAATATAATTATTGTACATTGTTAAATTTGAAAAATTCTATGAATAGAATGAAATATAATATAATATAATATATAAAATAATATAATATTTGGAAAGGAGAAATACTATGCAAACTGTACTTAAATATTGTCTACATTTTAATGTTAAAGACAAAGGGGACCATTGTGAAAAAAATAAAGAAAATGAATCAATGTTAATGTCTGATTTCATTTTTCATCAATATTTGCCCATTGAAACAGAGAGATATAGTTTGGATGCGTTTTACGAAAATTGAGATTAATTTGTATGATTATTTTGATCTGAACCCAGACTGAATCTGTAATAGAAAATTTCACAGATTCAGATTTTCATATTTCACGTTATGAAATAAAATTAATTTAAATGTCAATTCTTGGGGGAATAATTAAGTAATATCTATTTTTGATAAAAATATAAAATTCTCTTGGATAAATAAAATAGTGGGAAATTAAATACTTGAATAAATAAACATATCACTAAATAAACATTTGTACCAGCACAAATTTTAAAATAAAAAATAATTTGCTACGAAAAGCGTGGAAACTGATTTTTGGGGCGCTCTTAAACAATGGTTTGATCTATAAAATAATTAAATAAAATGTTTTATTTAGAGTAAACATAAATGTTTTATAAATTATTTCGGATCAATTTAACTTGACACTACATTTTTTTGTAATGCGGTGTCAAATTAATTAATTAATTAATTAAAATTGTTAATCAGTTTAAATTGAGAGATTTTTGTAGTGTCAAGTTAAATTGATCCATTATTTTTCTTTATTTTACAGATTAATTGATTTATATTTACAAAACATTACAAAAAATCAATAAACTTAAAATATTTTTCTAATTTAATCGATTGTTGGGTAAATCGTCGATTGTAACAAAATAATCATTGTTAACGATTACACAAGATACTAAAACAACCTAATTATTTTAAATTTAAACTGTCAAGGACTATTTTTAAAAATTTACTTTTCTTTTATTTAATTATAGTATTATAGTGTTATAATTTTTATTTTTGAGTTTAAAATTAAACATTCCCATGATATGATAGTAACTCCTTATAATCTTAAAACATCTTACTCTGGAATTTGGTATTTTTGACGATTTCAATTTAAGAAAATTCCATGTTAAATGAACCTGATTAAAAAATAAATTCTTATAAATATTAGTAACATTGAAATAAGTTGCGATACTATGAAACTAGGTATAATAACACTAACATAAGGTTATTCAGTTGGAAATGTTCGTTTTAATGAATAAAAATTATTATTGTATGACCGCCAAAAATCGCGCATTTAAAATGTCATTAAATGTATATTTACCTCATTTATAATATTTTATTGATATTATCTTTCATTTTTAGTTTCATTTAGCTCAAAAATATAACATACTAATTTTTATGTGGTATGATTACAAACAAGGAAAGACCGCCGAAGAATCATATCGAATAATATACAATGTGTTTGTAATATTTTTATTAGTATCAGCCAATTCAAGAGATAGTTTCAACGATTTAACCGTGGAAATGTAGATCTGAAAATGATCATTACCGACGACTTCCTCAAACGGTACATAGTTATGATTAATAAAAACAGGTTCTCGACAATCTACTCGAGAACTTACTGAGAGTTTCAAATGTAGCAGTGCTCGTAGCAAATTGGCAAAATAATTTTTTCTCGGAAACAGTTCCACATCAACTTAGTTTCGAAAACTCGCATTTCTAACTTAACAACGAACTCATGATAGCACAAGAACTTAATAATATAAAATTTTCGATTACACTTAAGCTCAGTTTCAAAATTATGATTCGTTTCTTTTATTTTAATGTTTTTTTTTGTCGTTTTAATAATAATTTTTATCATGATATTAATTTAATGATTAAATTAAGTAATTTGAAATATTTTACCTTATTTTAATATTTGTGTTGCCATAGAAACGGTTTTTAATCATGTTTGAAAGTTGATATTTCAGTAACAATAATACAGCTCCGTTTGAAACACTATGATCAATTTTTAAGGGATGAATTGTTTTACCTTTTCGTGTTTATAATTATTTACATAGAAAACGAGATGAATGCCGACTAAATTAGGTATTTTTGATCAATAAGATTATCCACACTTCTTTAAACATCTTATAAATATAGCGCGTAAAGAAATGATAAGGTCAATCATATTTTTCAATTAATTTAATGAAGGCATGACTTTAAATCAA
>JBBMKC010239647.1:0-10987 GCA_037834085.1 Bipalium vagum | reverse complement strand
AACAGTTTAATGAAAAAAAACGGTGTTTTTTATTTAATTCAAATCTTGTGTGATTTTTGAGACACCCTTTATTATATTATATTATATATTATATTATATTATATATTATATATTGAAATAATACTGACTTTTTATTATTTTTATTTAAAATCTTTGTTTTAATTAAAAAGTCACACCCAAGATATTTGCTGTTGAAGAGTAAAACAAGAAAAGATCTTCAGAATAAATCAAGGACCCCAGTCATTAGTTCTCGTAATCAACATTGTACATTATTACGAGTTAAAGAAAACAGAAAAAAAATTTTAAAAATCAAATTTTCAAACTCGACTGAAAGACGATCCCACCGTATCCCAGATTGGGAAAATTTGATTCAATTAAAACAAAACCAGCGTATGTGAAAATATATAAAAATAATGGGAATATTAATTCGTGGTAAATTACTGAGAATTCGTTTTTTGTTATGATGCCCAGGAAAAATAAAAAATTGGGGATTTCAGCGAAATTAAAAAATTAAAAAATAATTGTCATAAATTATTTATCCTGAAAATTATTGGTCCTAATAAAAATGTCAATTAACAGCAAATAATAGAAAATTATTTAATTAACAGAAAATGTAATTAAAATTAAAAAAGTAAATTGAAATCGTTTATTCGCTGGGAGACGGATATTTTCTGTTTTCCCTGTCATTTCTCTCCATATTGTTGAAAAAATGTCTGTATAGATCATCTGATTTCAAACCCCCTTCCACTTTGACAGGTGCGGAGTGAACTTTGGAAGGCAAAAGACTCCTAAGTCGGTTTCAGGAAAATTACAAATTAAGTAAAATAATTCATATAATCTGTTGATTGCTTGGAAATCATTTTGTAAGCAGGCTGAACGGACCATATGAATTTTTAATCTTAAAATCCTTTCTATCTTTATAATTTTGCTGTTTATTATTAATATTAGAATTTTTCAAAATAATAACTATTTAAAAATTTAATTAAAGTATTTTGTTTTAAATATATGTAGCAAGTATTGCAGAAATTAATTTAATTCATTATAAAAGTTAAATAATGTTTTAATTAATTTATTGATTAATGTATTATAAATTTAGTAAATCAATATTGTTAAAATTTAAAAGCATTTTCTAAAATTTATAATAACCTTGTAATCATGTGATTCGATAAACTTTGTTTGAATATTAAGATTACTCATGTTACGTAACAAATCATTAAAAATGTCTTCTCTAATGAATTACAACCGATCGATGTTAATACTTTTATTATTTGCCTACTCTCACCGATGATCATAAACGTTACAATTTTGAGATATATCTTGATGAAGTTTCTGAATGTTGAAAGAACAAATAAAATATTTCTGAATTTAATTTTCGAATGTTTCCATGTATCATGATGAAGAAATTCTTTTATAATATACAATTCTTTCATCGAAACATATTTGGCTGTCACAAAATGGTTTGACAATTGGAACGCAGTTGCCAAATTAAAACGAGGTTAACTCGAAACAATTCTGGTCCAATTGTGTTCACATCTCTTGATCTAACGTCGTGATCCCAATCTATTGATCACATCGATCAGATTGTCTGGAAAATTTTTGCTTTTTCTAATCTTTTCCAAAATAAACAGTACAACTTTAAAAATAAATTCTAAAATTCATAAAAATAATAAAAATTATTATTTACGAAATCTGATAAAAAAATTTTTTAATGTATTGATATTTTTATTAATATTTTTATTAATTATTATTTTTATTATTTTTTATAAAAATTATTATTATCTCATAATATTTTTTTAATTTTGGCTGCTTTTGCTATTAACGTATTATTATTAAATTTTTAATCTATATGAATAATAAAAAAATAAAAATTATTATATATCAATATTATTAAATTTTATAATATAATCAAGAGGTTAATATATAAAAAAATATAAATAAAAAATATAATACAAAATTATTTTATTATATTTTTATTTCGTCCTAATACTTACTAAAATGTTTATTTATTAATTTTAATTTTATTTCTTAATTTAAATATATTTTATAACTTAAAATGAAATTAATTATATTAAATATAAAAATGATATTTTAAGACAAGAATTAAAATTTTGTTTTATGGCAGTGTGATATATAAATAAAGAAACAATTTAAACAAATTATGTATTTTTATTGATTTTTAAAGGAATAAAAATAATTTCCAATAATATTTTATTTATTTATTTATTTATTTATTTATCACTTAATTTTGTTAAAAGGTTTGTTTAAAGCTGCACCTACATTTGTCGTTCTGATCCATCCGGTCACCGGGTCGATCTTGAAGTATTTCGATCCTTTATTATCAATACTAAACCGGATCAGAGCTGATCCATCCTTATCCGTGGCATTGAGACGGAGGAACAACTTGTTGGTCTCACAGTTCTCTTTGACAGCGACCTCGTAGATGGGTTGAGAAAATTCCGGCTCGTATTCGTTCATGTCGGTTATGTGAACGAGAATCACTTTGTTGGTCGTTTTCGGAGGCTGTCCAGAATCACTGCAGCTGATGCTGGCGCTCTTCAGCTGTCCCCTTTCAAAGTCAAAAGACCGGGTGGAGACCAGTGAGTACAGACTTTCGGATTTCTGGATGATCTGGAAATCTCGCACGGACTCCGACTGGATGCGACAGGATATTTTGGAATTGATACCGATGTCGTTGTCAGTGACTTTTATCGTACACAAAACAGACGGTTGGGAATTTTCCCGAATCTCCACCCGCTCGTTGTTGGTGAGAACAGATATGACGGGATGGTAATTGTTGACGTCGACCACGCTGATCTCGATGGGTACCTTGTCTTTTTTCGGATTGCTGATGTCATTGTCTTTGGCTACGACATGGAACGAGTACAATTTACGGAAATTTGTTGCCAGCCGTCGTACCAGACGTATTTGACCGGAACGAGCATCGATACTAAACGTTTGCAACAGATCCGAATCAAGATTAGCTTCAATATAGTACGTTATGGATCCCAGATCCCCGGAATCCGAGTCGAAAGCACTGACAGTCAAGACCACTGTTTCGGTCTCGGTATTTTCTAAAATAGATATTTTGTATATTTTCTGATTGAACTGGGGTTTGTTATCATTTTCATCCACGATTTCAATCGATATGTCTTTTACCGTACAACTGTCCTTATCACAAGCCTTCAAAACCAAGGGATACCTCTTGCGAGTTTCGTAATCCAGCTCGGATTTTAGTCGCAAACTGATTTGAGGAAACTTCGATGAGTCCAGCTCAAACTTGTTGGACTTATCGTCGAGGTTGTAGTGCAAGATTCGGTTAGCCGCCGAAAAGTCGTTATCGATGGCCGTCTCTAACGAAATGGAAGAATTGACCGGCAACGATTCTCTCAAAGTAATGACTTGATCATTGGAAGAGAATCGTGGCGCATTATCATTGAGATCTTCGATTTCAACATTGACGTTTAATAATCCCAAAAACTCATTGTTATCATTGACGAAAACGTTGGTCTGAATGAAACACATCAACTGACCGCAACAGTACTTCGACGACTGACACAATGTTTCCAGATCAATCTTGTGCTTCAACGTAACGTCGCCACTGTTTTTTACATGAAGAAACGGACTTTCGGAACTGAACGTCACACTCAAATGTTTGACGGATTCCGGCAAAAACGATTTTACATTGCCGATAATCTGATTGGGCTGGAACTCTTCTTTGATCGTCAGGTTTGCCGACCAACAATTCACCAGACAAAACAGTAGACAGAAATTCCAGAGGGTCAGGACAAGCTCTAATTTCACCAGTCTTATGGGAACCATTTCGTCAGACAGTTGGATATTTTATAAAATTGTAAATGGTGGGTTTTGTTTTCAAATTCAAATCAATAGGATCAGTGAAATTTGATTCGCTGATTTTTCGACCAATCATAATTTTCCAATAAGCTACACATTCAATCTTTGAATAACCTCTTCAGGTTTTGAACCTTTTAGCAGAAAATGTTGTTTATTCTCCAAGGAGAAAATTTTAACAGTCTCTTTGTTCAAAATTTTATTTGGAAAAAAATATAATTTGTTTTAATTTATTAATATTTTATTTTTTTCGGTTCAAAAAAACTCAATACTGGCGATTATCATCGACCTTGTCATGATGAACGAAATGGTCTGATTTTCTTTTTTTGTAACCCACAACAATCTGGGTTTTTCCTTTTAAGTTTTAAGTGTCACTGCATCGTCTGAAGCGCAGATGAAAATTAAAACAAAATTGAAATTAAAACAAAAAATTAAAATTTTAATTGATTATTTGGACGAAAAGAAATTCGAGGAAACTTTGAAATCAAAAGTAAATTTTTCTACGTGGTTGAGAGCATTTCAAATTAAATTAATTGGTTTTGTATTCCCACCATAAATTTTCCATTTTTCTAAAATCTTGTAAAAATATCAAGGAAAATTGTCCATTTTTCTGAATGACAGGGGAAATAAATTATTTTTTTAATATTGCAAAGTTCACAGGACGTCAATGGGACTTTTTATTTTATTGAACTGCTGAGATCCGTTCCATATAATATGTATACATCCATTGCAATTTGGCAGGGACTTCAAATATCAATTATTTGTTTTAATTAATAAGTACTTTTTTTTCCATTCATATTATCAATCGAACACATTTTTTCAATTGGAATGAAATTTTCAACGGAAAATATGCGATGTCGTTATATATTATATTTCAATTCATTATTTAAGTTTTGTTTAAAATGATGAATAAATATAACGTTATAAATATTATTATTAATACCGGAGTGAAAATAATTAAATTTGAAATCGATAAAACTGTTAATAACTGTTAATATTTTATTGATAAAATTAATAATATTACTTTTATAATTTTCATAATAAAAATAATATTTTTTAATAGCTCTTATTAATATTATTATTTATCATTATTATCTATTAATAATATTTATTATTTATATTTATTTAATATTATTATTATTATTATTATTATTTACCTCACTAACATACAATAATAAAAATAATATTTGTTAAAAGTACTTATTCATATTATTTATTATTTATTATTATTATTTATCGATTTTATTATTTATCATTATTATCATTATTATTATTATTTATTATTTATAATTATTTTTTATTATTAATATTATTATTATTATTATTATTATTATTATTATTATTATTATTATTATTATTTATTTCGCTAACTTATAATAATAAAAATAATATGTTAAAAGTAATTATTATTATTTATTATTATCTTTTCAAATGTGACAGGTCACTGATATATTTGTCCTCAGTTTTCTTCATTTTTATTTTGAAAAGGCGGAAATAATTTTCCTTTCTTTGGTACTCTTTTTGAGAATAGAAGCATTTCGTTATGATTTGAAGAGCATGGTCTTGAAGGTCTTGGCTTCATGCTATGGAGATATTTTTAGATTGTGACATAATTTTCCGAGATTTTTAATAATATATATTTATAGCCAATAATAGTAAATATTAGGGATCCAATTTAATTGTGAGCTCTGTATACTGCGAAACCTAAACATTTTATTTTAATAAAAACCCGACGACAAGCCTTGTGAAGTGGAGCTTGGTTTTTGTGTGGAAAGGATCAAATCCAGAACCAGAATATCGAGAAGTTTGTCTACCGTAAAGATGCGGGAGATAAACTGTGACCGGATAAATTAAACAAATATTTATAAGTAAAATAGAAGATAGAGCGGAGAAAGTATTCTGAACCTACAGCGTCTGTAAATGCTTGGCCACCAATTGGAAAGAGAAGCCGAACTCGGTGACACTGTTCCTCAAAAGGTAACCAAGGTATTGAACCATCGAGGAACGCATCACAAAAGCTGGAAAAGATATTAGAGATCCAATCTAATTGTGAATCCTTTATATTGCAAATGTTTTATTTTAATAAAATCAATTTAAATTTATTTGAAATTCTTTGTTTAAATGTGCATGGGTGCTATATTTGTTTGAATGATACTGTTTATGTATCACATTTAAATTTGGATAATAATTTGATATTTCTTATTGAAACCCCAATGGTAAAAGGTATTACAAACACACACATCAGACATTGGTTGTTGAGAGAGAATATGACCAAAGCACCAAAGGTGATAAGGTCTCACAAAAGATTCTGAAAATCTTTATTCATTAGGACTCTCTGTTACCCAATACAAAAAATAATTTGGAAAATTTAAAGATAACAATAGCATTCTTGAAGGTCTCCCGTGATGAGGCCATCCATTCGTTGTTGACATTGACAAGGTAAAGCTATTGATCGATGAGAACCAAACACAAAATACTGAAGAATTGGCCACAATTTTTTACTGTCATGCGGAGACGATAAGAGTTCACTTAAATGAAATGGAGAAATCATATAGAACCGGAAGATGGGAGCCATATGTTTTATCGGCCAAACAAAGATCTATGTGGATGACATAGTGTACTGCAGAACTCATAAGACATGATCCAGATTTATTTTGGAAAAGAATTTTGGCATCCGATGAAAAGTGAGTTGATCCTGATCATTGCAAGCAATCGTTATCAGCTGGACAATGTCCACTTCCGACCTCAAAACCAGGTTTATTTCCAAAAAATGTTCATTTGGTACCATTTAATTTATTAGGAATATTTTATTGCAAACTGCTGAAAAATGGGGAAACTATTAATTCTGAACGTTACTGCCAACAATTGGACAGTCTACATTGCGCTCTTCAAAAAATAAGATCCAGTATGGCCAGCAGAAAAGTGGTTATTCTTCATGCTAAGCTCCATGCATCAAAAGTAACAAAAATGAAATTTAGATAACGCTGTTATGAAGTCTGGCCACATTCACCGTATAATTCGGACATCGCGGTCACCGAATATAATCGGTTCACTCAATGGCTCTCTTAGAGGAAGAAATTATGAAAACCCGGTTCAAAAAACAACTGACTTTCTTCAGATGACATTCATTCTCTGGTAGATAGATGGCAGAGAGTCGTTGTGCAGAACACTGTGCAGAACATTCTGGAAAGCATTGGAATCAGAAAATTACTCAGTCAGTGCGTCCCATGTCTTTTCACAGCAGATATGGGAGAAAACCGAATGAAATTGTGCCAAAATTGGTCTTATTTCATCGTTTAGGACAGAAGAAGAATAATCTAACGGAGGATGAGACACCGTTGGATCTTTATGTTCCATACAGCCGGCGTGAGTCTCGTTATAATGTAGTCCGGAAGACTTAATTTGACTCTCAAAAAAATGAGCCTTACATAAATATATATAAATGATAATGTTTTTGATTCTCTTTAAAAGCTTTGTGAACGGAAGGTCTTCTTTAATTCTTTCAAATATTTTTCGACAAATGCCTGTAGTTAATGTACGAAAATAAGTTCCACTCTGCTGAGAATAAACGGGGAGTCAATGTGATTCAGAAAACTTTATCGTCAGGCCAGATTTCAAGGCTATGTCAAAGAACGATGTTTTCTAAATAAAGAATCCATAAAAACAAGAAATCCAACGACATTGAGGAATCGTATAAGAATAGATTTTCTTAAAGAAGAATTAACGAGAATCCGTGGGAATAGACTACTGTTGTTTTTGATAAACAATAGATTTCTTGCGTGCTTGACATCTCCATAAATACAAATGTCTGGAGGTTGTCATATCCATGTGATACAGGATCGTTAGATTGTTTCTTTTGGGCTATTGTTACAACCACCATTTATCATAACAAAACCATATTACTGATAATTTAAAAGCCAATATTGGATGATGAATGATTGGAACTCTATAAAATATTGTAAGAGGTACTTGACATTGAGAATAAATTCCGTTTCAGATAGAGAAAAGGTTTCGTTCACTAAATAAAATTAAATAAATAAAAAATATTACATTGGTCGGTAAATAATAAAAAAATGCCCTCTTTTGACATTCAACTTTAAACTAAAACAAATTAAGTTCCAACGATTTTTGTTAGGCGAAATAATCAATATCATAAATGAGGGTGCATCAAGTAATTTGCAGATTTCTCCTTTCCTGGCAGAATTGTATAAAGGAACAGTTTTACGATTGAGCCACATCACTCTATCACTCTTCAATGAATTGGATATAGTTGTGTGGCATAAATTGGATATTTTTCACTGTATTTTGGAGACTTTTGTTGTTGGTATTATTGTTGTCTTTGACAAAACCAACTGCTCTTGTTCCATTGATCTCAAGATGAAATCCATGGTTAGTTCTACCATCAAGCCACTGTATCCTGCATTTTATTGCTCTGCATAGCTGCCTACTATCGCTGGTGACGAAACTGCATGCAAGAGGATTGGTGGTTCCGAATTACGAAATGTATTATGTAATTGAATTAAAAAAATGCTTTTAAAAATTTCAAAGGCGAAATGAGGAATTCGCTGATGTAAGCTAATTAATTTAGTTTCCCTAGATGTTTGGATTCGAGTGGTAGTTCATTGTAGTGTAAATGAAGTTGTTTCTAGGAAATCTGGATGCTTGTAGTCGACTGATACTAAGATGAAGAAAAGGAATTTGGATGACTGTAAAAGAAAATATATCAAATCGGTCGTGCAAAACTCAATGAGGGATCAAATGAATTCGGAATTGTAATCAGTGGAAAACGATGAAGAAATTATACCTTGAAATAAAAATTTAGTGAACATTTGTCCATTGATAAATCAAACTTTCCAATTCAATCGAGAAGCTCGGTGCTGTTTTTGAATGATTCAAAGAGTAATATTAAAAATAAAATTGTTCACAATGATCCTGATGATGATGACTTTACTGTGGTAAAGAATTAAAAGAGATCAATATTTAATATGAACTTTAATATTCCACAGGTTATTAAAGTAAACGATAATGAATCATCCAATATTAACGACGCGGATAGTTTTATTGTCAATAAAGTTCATATCAATGATGATAGATTTCCTGTTAATGATAATAAATCTATTAATAATATTAGGTCGAATCATTCTATAAATTTTAATTAAAATAAATCAATAAAAAATTCTGAAAATATCAATCATTTTAAAAATTCAAATAATGTTCATTTAATTAATAAAAATCGATTAAAAATAAAAGAAACTTCTCTAATAACAAAACTTATAGATCTAAAATACATTTATTTAACAATCCGTCACTCCACTTTTTTTGATAGTAACTATTTTGACAATTATCAACTTTTGGAATGGCGTTATGTTAATGAAACTTCTTTAGATAATGAATTTGTTGAGATTCTTCCACCAATCTCCAAACTTTTTTTCCACTTTCAAATGGTTTTTCCAAAACTATTTTTCTTTCGGAGCTAGAAAAGAGAAGAACGGATTTAAACAAAGTGGTTAATAAATAACAAATCATTGCTTGCCAGATTTTTTCATCAGAACAAAACTAAGATGAGTTAATGGAAAATTCTTTTATTTGAATCTGAATCAATCTAAGCGCGTCATTCCTGACAGAAGTCATAAATCGTTAAGTGAACTAGCACGATAAAAGATAATTATACTTCTGCAATCGTTTCCTAATCTGAGCGAGTATTTATTTATTCAAAACTACTGGGATCAAATTTATGATCTCATTTCTCAGCTTATAATTGATGCTGGTTTTCCGTCCAATGTTTCGTTCTCCAATGGGAAATTCTTTGATATTTCTGATAAGTTTCATTCATCAGAAAATTGTTCTGATTTCCGTGTATGACTTTGGCAAAATCAAGACACTGAATTTATCCAAGTCGACTGAGGAACTGGATCCTATTCTGAGAATGGATAATTATCTGATTAAGCCAGTTTTGATCAAATTTCATCTCAACTATCTCCTCTTGAAAAAAAACTCGTTCTCTGAAAAAATTTCACACACCGATTACGCAATGACTTACATCCATAATCTGGGGTTAATCCTCTAGATTATTTCCTTAGGTAATCTCAACCTTTTTTCGATGAATTATTTATGTATCACTGGGTAACAAAGTTGTGTAAAAATTAATCCCGGATTGTACAACTTACTTGAAATCAATTAGTCTCCTTAAGAAGGTTAGTTTTCTTATTCTTTCTCAGGTTCTGGATAAGTGCAAAAGCGTGCTAATCTCTGAAACTATATTTAAAATACATTCTTTCATGAGATTTATAGAGATAAATAGTGATGACGTTCTATCCCAATTTGAGGCAGTGTACCAATGAGGTAATGCAATTGATGCTTTATAATCTAAGCCTGAAAATACAGAGAAAACAGAGTGCATCAAATTCGTTTCAGAAAACATCATAATAAGTTTTTCTGTGTCAATGGAACTTAAACTCTAAATCCGCATAACAATAGTCCACGAAGAACCAACAGCTATGATTGAGGTCCCATCGTCTGCACTTATAGCATGTTTATTTCTTTTCTCGAATCTGACAGTACTGTAAACTGGTCAGATATATTCGGAATACGATATTTAAATTAATCAGACTGGAGGCAACCGTCGGAAACCTGAAGGCTTTGGCAATATTTGCCAACCAATTCGAAGATGCTTCGTTTCTGTTTCTCTGTAGAGTCTACCTAATAATTTGAAGATTTCACCTTTCTTGTCAGGATTGCATAAAGGAACACTTTTTACAATTGTGGCACATCACTCCACCACCCTTTAATGTATCGGATATAGTTGTGTGGCACACATTGGATCTTTTTGGCTGTCTTTCTGATTTTTTTTGTGGTTTCATTGTTGTTTTTGATCAAACCACCTGCTCTTGTTCCAGTAATTTTAAGATGAGATCCATTACTGGTTCTACCATCCGACATATTGTCAATGAATTCAGAGATCTTAAAGACCTTATGTGCAAAAGAGCATAGATAAAGGGAGTTTCTCCTGCAATATTGAAAGGTAGGCATGGGTAGTAATTGTTGTGCTTGGTGGCATAAACCACAGATTGCCACAACCTTCTGCAGAAATGCTACCCCAAAACATCAGAGAAGGAGAGTGTTTTACTGTTGGCACAAC
>JBBMKC010239646.1:0-21283 GCA_037834085.1 Bipalium vagum | reverse complement strand
TTATTATTTTGAAAATTTGGATTGCTTTGGGATCGAAGTTTTTGAGGGGTTTGATTGAATTGGTTGGTCCGAAGGTGAGAGTCTCCACAATATTACTTAAATTCCACATGTACATCAGTGATGTGAACTTATGCATACCCATAATATATATTAATCTCAGACATTGATTGTTATTTTGTGTTTCAGACATTATTTTATTGTGATTTCAATGCACTGAGTTCATGTATATTGCGGTTGTTTTTTTGTACTTTTTGGTGAAAAAAAAGGTTATTTTGATACATAAATTAAAACGTATTTCTGTTATTTTAATTCACAAGGACGGTATTAGCTAAGCGAAGAACAGGAATATAAAGCTACATTTAGCATAAAAACATTATTCAGAAAAAAGAATTTTTTGACTGAATTCGTAAAAAAGTGTGAGTAAAAAGATTATGGCAACATTTATTTTGGATAAAGATGATTTAGTTCTTACTGGCTTGTTGAAACTTCATTTTAACAAATCAGTTTATTGCAAAAATGGGATGGCCCGATTTCCCTCAATCACCACATAATGCTGATTTAGCTTTGTATGACTTATTATTTCGGGCCTAAGATTATTTTGTGGACAGCGATTCGACAGTACAAAAAAGATCAAGAGGACTGAGATTGTAGTTACAAACTGTCCTCAAATTTTTTCCAAAAATGATTTAGCACTGTGATTGATATTCGGCTTTTACGTAAAGAGCGAATCGAAGACAAGATATATATATAATATAAATAAAGTGTGTACCAAATTACATGTATTTTTTCTTATGTTCCTAAATAAATAAACGTTTCAACTTGTTGACAACCCTTATAGTTTTCATGTAATATAAGTTTTTTTCATTGATAAATAAATGTGTCCATCAAACTTTCATTTGTTTTGCTTACTTTGAATGGTAGAATGTTAAACTCAAATGAATGTGTTTCTGTCTACTTGAAAAATATTCTTCTCCACCATTGAAGAGTCTCACATAAAGTCTTGAAATAAATAAATACTTTATCAAAAAGAAAATTGCATTAATGTTTGAAAAGTATTTTATGAATAAATATTTTGTCTTTATTTTTACTTAGCATTCCAAAGTTACTTTAAAACACGCCAGTGTGTCATCAAAGAGGAGTAAATAATAAAACTAAAAATCTATTTATATTTTAAAAAATATTTATATTAATAAAATTATTGTTTAAGGAATAAAGTGAAAAATCACAAAGAAATAATCAAGTCATAATTTTTATTTTAACAATTTTTAAAATATCACTTTTCTGACGAAAGTGACTCCCTGACAGAGACATTTAATTAATTTTATATGTTTTTAATCGAAATGAAATTTGAGATTGCTTTTGCGCTTGTCTTGTCAATTGAATTTCTTAAATTTCTACTTTCATAGACGACATTAATTTTGATAGCAAATCATCTTTATAAAGTAAGAGATAATTTTTATCAGATTAATCAAAAATGCCATTCTGTTGAGATCCCGTTTTTACACAATTATTAATTAAGTATCAATTTAGTTTTACTTATATTTTTAAAGGTTTATTAATAATAGTAAATAAAATTTCTTTATTCTACACAAAATATTTTTAATTCAGAAAAGATTTCAGATATTTTGTTGATAATATGAATTTCAAAAATAAAAAATACAGGGTGTCTCAAAAAAGTTTATACAAACTTAAAATAATTATAAATCAGAAGTTTAATGAAATGCAGTTTATTTTAAAATTGAATACAATCTACAAACGAAATTTATTTTGTTTTTCAACTCCAGATTTCAAAGTGACTTCCATTCTTGTCCAGACACTGTTGACAGTGCGTAGCAATGGAATTTTACATACCGTAGAACATTCAGTCTTTCAGAACGGTTCTTTTTGACATTATAAGTAGTTTCATCTTTTTCGAATTTATCCTTTATTCGACTAATTGTCAGTCTTGTTGTAGGATCTATCTGAAATTCTTTCTTGAACAGGGTCTGTACCTCTTATGTTTTCAAACTGGAAGTAATTTTTTTTATAATAAATTTATGCTGCTCAAAGTTCAACCTACCTTTTATGATTCAATCTTTAAGAATAAATTTATATGTTTAAAATAGTGGTAATTTTTTTACCAGTTATTGGAGTATTTTTAAAACTATAAAACAAGTAATAAGGACTTATAATTACTTAACGATTTATATTTAAAGTGTGTACACATTTTTTGTGATACCCTGCATATAAAAATTTTGATAAGTTATAAAGTTTTACCATAAAATGTAATGATGTACTGAAACCCTCAAAACTGAAAGTCAGCTTCCCACGAATCATTTAAGATAGGATAACTGGTAATAAGGATTAATAGAGTATATATTTATTGTGTGAAAATTTACATAGATTTGTTAATAAAATAGTAAGGTTATATATTTGTTTGAATATTCATTTTAGCGCTCAATTAAAATGACTAAAAAATTATGAAATTCATGTATTTCTTCTACATTATTGGAAAAAACAGATATTCTTATTATTATTTTATCATTGTTATTATTTAATTATTATTACGGTTTGTGCCTTGACAAACCCAACGAATTGAGAAAAGTAAACAAAAATAAATTGGTTTGGAGGTTAAATGATATAAATAATTTAATGAAGACAGAAGACAAAAACTTGATTACATATATCAGCATTCTTTTGCAATCTATGATAGTAAACAAATAAACCAATTCATTTGGGGGTAAAAAATGTAATTTATTATGATATTAAATTACTGTTTTGTGTAAAAATATGAAATAAAAGTTTTTTGTGTATGTTATATTTGGAAATCCTATACTTTAGAGGGGCCAAAGTAGGTCAAATTTTTGCATTTCACTTATATTGTAATAATATGTATAGTAGTAGTTGATTACCTTTATTTCTCATTTCAAAAATCGTAGAATTTATTTGAAGTGAACAAATATTTACCAAACTAATTATCGGTTATCAAAACTATACATATTCAAAATTTATTAAAAATATTTTTGTTCATTTTATTCGGTTTTCTTTGATAAAAAAGATATATAGTATTTTTAATATTAAGCTAAAATTTGACCTACTTTGTTGCCAGTAAAGTATAGGATTACCGTTATATTTTTTAAAAAAGGTTTTAAAATTTTTATTGTGAATTTAAAAATAGTCTCGTTTGTTTTATACAGAGATGTTGAAATGTTTAATGCTATTAAAAAGAAAAAATTACAATAATAACATTTGGCATTAAAAGTATATTTACAAAATAATTAAACGGATTAAGTTTCCTTAAAATCATCAATGAAAATAAATATTTATTTTTTAATATGGAAAAATGGTAATTATAATTTACCATTTGTTATAATTTATTATAATTACATTAATTAACCAAAATCATATATTGTTAACGTTATGAAAAATAAAATCTAACTTTTTCTTAAGAAAAAGAATCCAACAGTATCATAAAATAAAAAATTTTTTCCAGTAAACGTTCGACAAACAGACATACTGACAATCTTGACTTTCCAATAAATATGCATCTCCAATGATCCCTCATAACCACACGCACACAACGACGCAAGACATATAAACAGGTCTTAAGGATCCGTCCGGCTGCTGAACTCACTGCCACTCTTTCAGTCTCATCAGTACTAGACGCGAAACGCAACAGTAGTCAGATTTCGCAGAATTATATTCATTGGAAATTCTTTATAATTTCAATGTTTTCACCAAAAACCTCTGATTTAAATTTGAAACAAAAAATATATTTCTTGATTTTCTAAAATGATAAATAAAACGAAAAATCTCAATCTTGGAATAATTATGAAAACGATTTTCATAAGACAACTTTCATGGATATATATTAACGTAGTTGTTCTTTTTTTTATAAAATTCAGTGTTATTAAATATTGAAAGGCAAATAAATTTGTTGTTTTTAAATAATAATCAGTTAATAATTGATAAATTTATATTAGATCATACTTTATCTATATCTGTTAGGCTTTAAATTTTTTGTGCTTGAAAAATTATATTCACATTCTTTAAAATGTCTTTATAAAAACAAAATTAAATTTAAATACTATAAATTTTAAATATGAAATTAGTTAATATTTAAGCTGTCTCTGTCTCTTGTAGTGTTACTTTTGTTTGAATAATAACAGATTAAATTTGATTAAATAATTTGATACATTTTCGTAAATTTATATATTTTTTTAATTATTTAATTTCGTAATATACTTCCTAAACGGAATAAAACTCCATATAATGGTTGATGATGGGCTAGATTATTTTATTGATGAATTGGATAGTTGTGTAAATGAAGTAGTAATATCAGAAAAAGAATATTGTGAAATCATTTCAGATTCAGTAAATGAGATGTTTATTAAAACAGAAAATTGTTCAATATCAGGAAATTCACCCTTACTTGAAAATGATTCTTATTTAAGTGAATCTACTGATCCTATGACTGATTCAGATGTTCAAAGTATTCATTTTGTGGATGACAGTCCATATAGAATAAAACAAGAAAATGTCAATTTTGAAGATTCAAGTAGTCTAAGTCAAACGTCTCTTAGATGTCGAAAATCTAGTTCAAAGAAAAGAAAATATCCCTTTAAAATCATAAAGGAAGAACCAAAAGTTGTTAAAACAAATTCACAACGAAAATCGAACCAATATGATACGAAAACTTTTCAATCAGATTATTATATAGGTAAAATTTTATGGGCCAAAGTAAAATCTCATCCGTGGTGGCCATGTATGATTTTTCAATGCCCTGATGGAACGTTTTACAAAGAACTAAATAACAAGAAAACAATTCATGTAGCATATTTTGGTCCTTTTGTTGAGAGAGGATGGGTGAATGTTAAAGATATTATGGTATTTGAAGGAAAATCGAAATTCGATAACCACATTAAGAAACTTCAGGAAAAAAATACTCCTAAATATGTAAGACTAACTATTTGAATGTTGCAATTAATTGTTGCTTAAAGGTTCTTCAACAATTTGCAGTATGTTCATCAAAAATGCAAATGTTTACTGAATCATGGAAGGAAGCCGAAGAAGCGATGATGATGTCTGTGGAGGACAGGATTGATATATATGGAATTTCATATCGAGGTAACATTTGTACTTTTTGACTTTTTTATAACAAAATCCACAGAACTGGGAATAAAAACCACAACTTCTGACAGTGACCGCAATTCTGAACACGTTTCCGTGAAAGAGTCTTCTAAGGATTGTCGAACAGCCATCGTTTCCAATGACAGTTACGTATGGTTTTCTTTCTAATTTTCACTATTGATCCAAATTTATTCCACGTTCATTGTGTGATACCTTAGTATGAATATGAGCTGTTAAAATTGCCTCTCTTTTCTAATTGTAAAAGGACTTTATTTTGTTTCCTTTGTATCCAAGACAATGATCAACAGAATGTGATCAGTTGTACAGGTGGTTGCGGTCAGCAGTTTCATGTTGATTGTATGGTGGCTCTGATGGATTATCTTACATCTAAGGATCCGACCACCAAAGAAATAAATTACCATAAATGTGTGGATTGCAATAGAAATGTTCGTCGTTGTTTTGTTTGTCAGGTACTATATTGAGTTTTAGATTAATAACATCATATTTTTATCTTATTATTATATGCAGAAATTAGACAAAATGGACAAGAAAGATGAAATGATGAAATGTTCCACTGGAAGCTGTGGTCGATATTATCATTTCAGTTGTCTGTATAACGGTCCATACCAACAATTGATCAATTATAATCGAAGTGGATCATTGACATGTCCATCTCATACTTGCCACTCTTGTTACATGGACAATCCTGAAATGGTGCGACAATGCACCAATCACATTAGATGCTTAATGTGTCCACGCTCATTCCACAAAGGTCAGTGGTGTATTCCAGCAGGTTCTAAAGAAGTAATACAAATTTTTTATTAATGATTAAATTCCAGCATTTTTATTGATTTCTAACCAATGCACATTTTTCAGATCAATGCCAATTACATAATTTGTCCACAACATTTATCGATGGGTGGATGCTCGGAAATTTCAGTTGCTCCTTTCATGAATTGTGTCAATAACGGGATTGTTCAACTGAATTCTTTACATTTCAAAATTTTGTCTTTTAATGATTCTCAAAACCGAGATCTTTGGAAATTGGAAAGACCATTAAAAGCATCAAAATCAAAAGCTAATAACGTTTCTTGGTGCTTTATTTGCTCTAAAGGCGGAAATTTGATTTGTTGTGAACGATGTCCGGCCTCGTTCCATCAAAAATGTGCCGATATTGATGAAGTATTGCGTTTTTGGTTTTGTCATACTTTATCGAAAAATTTAGATCCCAGATTTGTATATTTGTGAAGAATGTGAAATGGGAAAATATCCTCGATACGGAGAAATATATTGGCTAAAAATAGGCAGTTATCGATGGTGGCCGGGCCAAATAATCCATCAAAGTCATGCCCCGGAAAGAGTTTTGAAATCTGCTCATAGTGAAGGTCAATTTCTTGTTCAGTTTTTCGGATCGAACGATTATCATTGGATGAACAAAACTCATGCATTTCCATTTGAAGAGGGTGATGAATTGGTACCGACTTTATCATGTGATATCTGATTATTATGTAATATCTTAGAACGGTGGAGATACTAAAAAAATTAATGACAACAGTTCCAATGAAAACAACCAGACTAATGATAGATTTGATGTCGACGACGATGATGGTGGTTCAAAATTAGATCGTGATTATCGAAAAAGCCTTAAAATTGCCGCTAGAGTTCTCGAACTCCGACAATCGAAATGGGAGTCGATTCTTGGCCGCAAAAGTAAGCCAACTGCATATCGATCGATAAAAGTCAATATTCCAATTGGAAATGTTCGAATAAATAAGATTGCCGATCTGTCTGAAGTTCCACAGTGTGAATGTAGACCGGATAAAAATTCCCACGATCCCTGTGGTCGTACTAGTGAGTGTATGAATCGTAATTTGATGTACGAATGTCATCCTCAGGTGTGTCGAAACGGTGAAATGTGTCGTAATCAGAGATTCACTCGGCGAGAATATCCGAAACAGGAAGTCTTTCTTTCTAATGATCGTGGATGGGCTTTGAGGATATTGCAACCAGTTAAAAAGGTTTTTTGTTATTTACATTTTTTTTCAGTTTTACAATTAAATCAATATTATATTAAAAGAACAACTTTTACTTAAAATTTGTGATTTTATTGATTTATTTTGATCAATAAAAGAATTTAAAAAATAAAGAAAAAAGCAGGCCTAACCTTTTTCTAATGATTTTGTGTGTTATAGGGTGATTTCGTGAATGAGTATGTTGGAGAGCTTATTGATGAGTCGGAAGCAGCAAGACGTTTGAAGAAAGCTCACGATTCCAATGTCACTAATTTTTATATGATGGAATTAGATAATCAACGAATAATAGATGCCGGTCCGTCGGCTAACCTCAGCCGTTTCATGAATCATTCCTGTTCTCCGAATCTTTATACAGAAAAATGGACTGTTAATGGTGATACACGAATTGGATTATTCGCCCTTCAGTTAGTTTCAAGTGTTTGTTATTTTCAATTTATTTATTATTCAGTGATATTGAACCTAACGAGGAACTGACTTTCAACTATAATTTCTTTTCGTTGGGACAAAGTAAAATAGCCTGTAAATGTGGAGCTAGTAATTGTTCGGGTTTTTTGGGTGATCCACCAAAAGTAGCTTCTTCGACTGATCTCGCTGGATTAGATAAAGTACAACAAACGGAAACAAAGAAGTCTCAAAATTGCAACCTTAAAAAAAATATTAAGAAATCTGAAACTCAGAAAAAAACTGTTGATCGTAAGAGCAAATCCAAGGCTAGTTCTGTACATTCAAATAGTTCATTGAATATTATAAAAGAAGATGAAAACTGTTTTGTATGTGGTCAGTCTAGATGCCAAATAATTTGTTCTTATGACAATTGTGATCAAGTTTATCATCTTAAATGTGTGCATTTAAGCAAAACCCCAAAAACCTTGTGGTTATGCCCATTGCACTATTGTGATGAGTGTGGAGTAATCTCTAACCACTTTTGTTCCGAATGTTCAACATCATATTGTAATTTACATTTTTTTGACCACTTGATCAAATTATCAAACGAATATGTAAGATATGATAATTTTAACTAAAAATTTATTGTTTCAATTTAGTTTATTTGTCATAATCACGAAGATTTATTTGTTTCCCAAGGAAGTCCTTCAGATTCTCAAAATGGCAGCACAAATGCGACAATTTCTATTAATGGAACAGATTCTTTACCTAGTGTTTCTATTTAATAAAATTTTTTATTATACAAATACTTTGAAATTTTGATAATTTTTATTGTTTAATACATATTTTTAACTTATTTTAAATTTTAGCTTTTTTTTTTAATATCATTGTATACTTTTTGTTTAATATATGATTTTTAAAATCTTATCTTAGACAATTTTAATAATAAATTTTAAATTATATTAATGAAAAATATAGTTTTGTAGCATCTTTTGAGTAAAATTTTTTAAAAATTATAATTTAGATTTTAAGATTAATTTTTAACTAATTTTAAAAACTTAAAAAAATTGTTTAAATAAGATTAAATATAATAAATTCGAACTTTTGAAAATGGTAAGAATAAGATATAATAATAATAGTAATTAACTTCATATGAATCTAGTCATTAATCATTCCGCCGAAATTTAATCATATTCTTCGAGTTATGAATACCAACATCGATGGTCAAAGAACCATAGTATATGCTTTGACTGCAATTAAAGGTGTTGGTAGACGATTTGCTCATGTTGTTTGCAAGAAAGCCGAAGTTGATGATTCCAAAAGAGCCGGAGAAATCACAGAAGACGAGTTGGATAGAATTACTACTGTCATGTCAAATCCATTGGTTTACAAAATTCCACAATGGTTCTTAAACAGACAAAGAGATGTAAAAGATGGCTCTTCAAGCCAAATCATGGCTAACGGTCTGGACAACAAGCTCCGAGAGGACTTGGAGAGACTTAAAAAGATCAGATGTCACCGAGGTCTTAGACATCACTGGGGGTAAAATTATAATATCAACTATAAAAAAGTAAATATCATTATTTAGTTTGAGAGTGAGAGGTCAACACACAAAAACAACTGGTCGCAGAGGAAGAACTGTTGGTGTCTCCAAGAAGAAGGGAGGATAAGTCTTTCAATAAAATTTGGAAATTGAGTCTTATCTTATTATCTAAGTATTACTATATGTAATAGGGTTTTGTGATATTTCATAATACTTTTAAATAAATTAAAACATGTGTATTAAGTTATTATGAGTGAAATAGGTCACTTATCTTAATTTATTAATTAGATTTTTTTTGTAGTAAATTTGTGCAAGTCATGTGAATTTTAAATGTAGTATATTTAAAAACTGATATAATAAATTTTTATAACTGAATGAAGTTTTTTTAAATCTGTTTCCGGAATGAAATAAAAAAGTAATTTGAAAATTTTGTTCTTTTGAACAAAAATCATAACCTGGTTAACTGCTGTTGAATTAAAAAATCTTTCTTAAATATTAAGTAGGTCGGTGAAATGAATTGTTTTCCTTTATCGATGAAGATAAGAGTGGGGTTGTTTTTAAATAGGTTTCTCAACAATTTTAACTTGACGATAATGACGTTTTGGTTAAAAAAAAGTAGTCAGTTAATTTAAATAAAAAAAATTTCGAAGCACAAAGTCCACAGATCTGAAAAAGTAACATGTAACAGCATTTTTTTACAGCAAAATGTCAAATTTTATGAATGTAGGTACTTCTTTTTATTAATATTTTTACACAAATAATGTTAAGAACAGTACTATTCACTTAATGCGGTTTTTTAATACCGGAATATCCAAAAGAATATTTGATTTCATGACACAGTAGTATTCTATGCAAAAGACGCTTTCTTTACTGATATTTCATTGCATTGATGATTGCACCACCTAGAAGCTGAATATTGGATGTTGTATTTGGTTGAAGAAAATACAATTCCACATTTGTCAATGCAAGAATTTGGTATAAATGCCGGGCATTGATCGAGAATGATAGATACCCTTCGATTTTCTTCCTTCATTTGCTGATCAGTTGAATGAACAAATTCAGTAAAGATAACATTTGTCATCAATACTTTACAATTCGCACGATAGATTACTGGAATATGTTAGACATTTTGAAGCATCGTGGTTTTGCGAAATATTTCAGCGGTTTTCACGAAAAACCGGATTATCCAAAAAAACCGGGTTAAGCGAAATAAACTGTATTGGATTCACATTTTTAATTAAATTTATGATATTTACATTTTTATTTTAGGTGAGATTAATTATTGACATCTAGAAACTAGAAAAATTACGTAACGTTTTTTTTCTCATTACCATTATAAAAGAATTACTTTGACTAAACAACTTTTAAAAGTCTCATAAAGATTCATAATAAGTTCTCATTTGGTGGTATTGAATAACAAAAAACGCTTTCTGTATTTCTTCCTTAAAATCAGGGACAGATCTGCCAGATGTTCTCCATTATATTTAAGTCTTCAGATCGAGTCTCCCTTGATAACAATAGAGATGCGCAGCAGTCGTCCACTCTTAACTAACCTTGCCGTGTGGTTTCTGGAATTATCCTGTTGGAACCAGAAGATCTTCCCATAATTTAATTCACAAATTTGTACAAAAAAGTATTTATATATATGCAGGACTTTTGAAATTTCTTTCTAATGTTTTGTATGACAGGACACCATTTGGCAAAACCAAAGGTCATACCATAAATTCCTTCACCTTTTTTCTGCTGCGTCGGACGATAAATATTTTGTTTTCTTTGAATATGTTGTGCAGCCATCTAGTCTATCAATGGAAAACCACTTTTCGTAAGAAAAAATGGTTTGTTTCAATTGTTGGGTTTTGAAAACTAATAATTTTGAATAATAATTTCTAATTAATAATGATAATAATAATAATTTTTAATTAATAATAATAATAATTTTTAATTAATAATAATAATAATTTTTAATTAATAATAATAATAAATTTTAAATAATATTAATAAGAATATTTTAAAATTAATGATAATAATTTTTTTGTGTCATTTGTTTAATGACAAAATCCCGCCGTGGGGATTTTTCATGGGATCAGGTTAATGGATTTTCTCACATACATTAGTTAAATAAATTTTAAGTATCTAATCTTTTAATAATGTTTCTAAGATACATGAACTTAAGATATGAAAATATTGAAAATTAAGAAAGGACAATTTTTTCGCACACCAATGAGTTATCAATAATTTATTACACATTATACAAATTCCCTTTGGACATTAAAACTTTACAAAATCGAGGTCTTAGTAATTCATATGAATCAATGATATTTTGTCTTGTCTCCTTTTTATATGGATACTGTCTGTTACGCGTAATTGTAAATCTGATATAATTTTCCAGACATCTTCCACTATGTTGAGATCTGGACTTCTAGATGGCCACTGAATAGCCTGTTTATTTGAATATTTTAGGTAATCTTGTACCAATCTTGAAGTATGTGCCCTACAATTGTCTTGTTGAAAGAAAATTTTCTTTTCGATTTTCAACTTTATAGTTGGTGCAATGTATTTCTGAAACATATTTACAAAATTATTTGAAGTAAATTTACCAATTATGGATTTGAGAGACAGGAGACCATCCACAAAAATCATCAATCACACCATTTAACCACCACTGTGATATTGCTTTCTCTGGTGGATATATATTGATTTTTTTGCAAAATATGTGAAGATGAAGAAGATTTCATTCTGCTGAATGCAACTAAGATAAAAACTAGAATGTAAATGGAATGATTGAAATATTCAAACACTGTTCTTGAGTTTACAAAGAGGAATAAATTTATTTACGGAACAATGTAAGTCAAATTATTTAAAAATGAATTTCCAAATACCCGCGAAGTACTATTTAAAGAATGGTGGGTTTTACCTTAAAGATTGTTTTTAAATTACGTTATAAATAAATAAATGTTGAGGGGATATCGGATTTCCTTTTAGACATGCTGATAAATTTAAATTATTTTAATTTTTAATCACATTGATATTTATATTTTTACTTTTTGTGGGATTTATTCGTATTTGGGTGACTATGCAATGAAACATAGTTCTGGTTGTTCTAATACTTATTTGAACTGGGAATCTTTTTGAAAGTCTTTTTATGATGAATATATAAATATCCTTATTTACGATTAGTCTAATATTAAAAGGGCTATACTGTAGTATATACCCAGTATTTTCATATTCCTGGGGGTTAGAAAAAGTGTTATTATAAGATGATATATCTAAAATCAATATAAAAAAATACATAGATTTAAAATTTAAATATTTGTCTTATAGTTATTTGAAAAATAATTTTTCAGACCATTTTGGCATAGGTCACAACCATAAAAAAGTTTTTTAATTAACTTAAAATAATTTTTGTTTGGAATTTGAAAGGATGTTGATTTGATTTCTATTTAAATCTATCTTTTTACGACTGTCATTTTTTAGGTCTCATGAGGTTTTTAAATTTATTTCTATATCATTTGCACTTTCATATCTAATAAGTGTATATGTTATTGAATTTATTTCTAATAATTAGCCCTGGTCGAGGTTTTTTATTTTTAGATTCAATAGGTTTAAAATCAAATTCTACATCGAATCATATATCTCTTAAATAGTACATTTTTATGTTTTACTTAGAGGGAATAGCTTACAGTGGTTTAAGATGTGGATATGGGTTTCTACATGCATGCTGCATTTTCTACACATTAATAGAGGCTTGGCTTTACTTTATACTCGGCCTATAATATATGTGTAAATTATTTACTCTTTCCTTAATTAAAAAGAAATTGATATTCGTTTAAATCAGTGTTATTAATAGTTTTATTTGATTTAATTGAACTAGTTGACTACAATATCTTAAACTGTTTTGTCTTCAATTATTACATAATTATACGTAATTATAACCAAATCTATTAAAAAAATTTAAATGTCATCCAGTTGTCTGACTCGTCAAACTTAAACTGTTTTTCGACCTTAAATATAGTATATAGTAATTACTTGAAATTAACGGGAAATTCTATTTAATCTTTGAATCAACTAATAATTATTATATACTAATAATTACATATAATAATAATATGTAATTAAGTACCTTGTTTTTTATACACTACCGTCCATAAGTTTAATCGCACCTGAAAGAATTTGATTCATGTTGTTTTAAAACTTAAAAAAGAGATGATATAGACAAATTTACATTAATATATGGTAGCTATATTATAAACCAAGATATATTATCAAATTTTATGACGCCAGTATTAATAAAATATAAGTAATATATAAAAAATGATATATAAAATTATTTATCACATTAAACAATCCGATAAAATTATTATAGCTATGTTTATTATCAGAATGTCTATGCAAGCTTTTAAGAGTGTTTTATAATTGAAATTAAACAAAACTTACTGAATTTAGCCTTAATTTAAGTCTGTTGAAAATACTTTATAAAAATTTGAAAACAAATATTTATTATACTTTAAAAAGCCATTTCAATTCAATAAATAATTTTTCAAAATGGCCAGAAGCAAGGAATTAAGCTTAGAAAGAATAGTAGAAATCTACATTTTGCATTATCTGGGTTTTTTCAACCGAGAAATTGATCTACGTTACGTCAAACAATCAAAAGGAAAGAAGAAACAGGATCATTCCATGACCGCAATCGATCCGAAGACCTAGTTCAACCTCAAAACAGGAAGACCGGTATATTATGATCAGTTCTTTGAGAAATCGCCGAAGTTCAGCTTCAGAAATCACTGATAATTTCAATATCTCTCATGAAACAAAAATCAGCACCACTACAGTAAAACGGCGTTTGCTTGATGTCGGCCTAAGAGGCTGTATATCAGTCAAAAACCACGTCTAACAAAAGCCCATAAACAAAAGCGATTAACCTGGACCAAAGAACATAATAACTGGACACCGGAAGACTGGAATAAAGTTCTTTGGTCAGACGAATCGAAATTTTTGGCAATAAGCGTTGATCATTTTACCGTCGTCGGCCTTGGGAAATTATGCTGAAAGAGTGTACAGTGCAAACTATTAAGCATGGGGGAGGAAACATCATGGTTTGGGGTTGTTTTGGGGGTGGACAAGTCAGAAGACTTGTGAAAATTGATGGAAGAATGACGAAAGAAGTCTACTTGGACATTTTTAAAGAAACATGCTTTGAATTGTGGAGCAGAATTAATTGGCGAAGGATTCTTTTTTCCAGCAGGACGACGATCCAAAACACACTGCTAAAGTGGTAAAGGAGTATTTAAGAGAGAAATCCGAAGAAGGTTTACCTGGCCATCTCAAATCCCTGATTGCAACCCAATAGAACAACTCTGGGATCATTTGGATAGAGAGGTGCGAAAAAATCCTCCAAGTGGAAAAAACAATCTTTGGTTATCACTTAAAAGTATTTGGGAATCTGTTGATGGTCAGTACTTACAAAATTTGTGTGACAGACTACCTAGAATACGTCAGGCTCTTATTAAATCTAGAGGTGGTCATTTTGATGAAAACAGAAAATAATTTAAATGTTAGTTAATGTGCTTGTTGTGTAATAATACGTGTTATTTTTTATAAAAAAATTAAAGTGTTTTAAAATTATTTATTTTATCGTTATCTTAAAAAATCTTAGAATGGTACCATTTTGTTATAAAAAAGCTATTTTATTAAGTCCGATTAAACTTATGGACGGCAGTGTAAATACGACTATATTTACCTCTGCGAAAAAATATTTATCAATTTTAAAAATGTTGAAATTCTTATCACGATTTATATTATTCAAACAATTACTTAAATAATAAGTTTATAGTAACATAACAATTTTTTAAAATTTACCATTTATTATAGAAAGCAACATTTCTCTAACTCTTATCTGTTTCGTTAATATTACATATGCCACAATGGTAAATTTTCTTCATTCCTGTGTGAATGATTTAGTGAACTCTGAACCATAATATTATCTGGAATATTGAATGAGCATATATTACATAAGTTTTTATTTGTGGAGGCTATAACTTGAACTTCATCTAAAAAAGTTTTCATTATAACATTGTAATGACATTTAAAAATTATAAAAATATTAAAATTTATTAATTAAAATAATCTAGTGATAAATGATTAAAATGAAGAATTAAAACAAACCTCAATTTGGGGGTACGAGAACGGTAAATAACCTTATTTAATTTACCTGTGTTTTAGATTTCTTTATGAGAAAGTAAATCTTAAATGTTTTACAATATTTTTGACAAATACCACAGAAATGATGAGATCATTTTTTAAGAAGAATTTTTGATTTTTGAGAAGTACCGTAAAAAGTAAAAAAATCTGTAGTAGATATAAATACATAAGGGATTGGACTCAAAAAAATAAATGTCCAATATTTTAAAAAATTTTTTGAACGAGCGTATCAACTGAAAAAAATTTTAAATAGTTAGGGAGACGTGTATTGATTATAAAAAATATTTCTAAAAATTTGAGGTCCTTTTCTCCGTCTAGTTTTTATATATGGCCTTGTTTTCTATCCACTTCCTTATTCTGAAGTTCTATTCTGAGCATCTTATCTTTTTAAAGCTGTCATAGAAGTCATAAGTTTTAACAACATAAACTAAATATCACAGGTAGATTTATTTAACAATTACGTTTTCCCACTTTAGCATATTATATAAAAAAAATAAAAATGTAAATAATAAAACATTGTTGTGTTCGAAATAAATAAAATGTATTTTAAAATAATTCTTCTGATCAAAGTCCAAAAAACGTCAGCGAGAGATTCATAATATTGTCCATTATTGTCGTCGTACTGATGATCAAAATTGTCTTATTTTAACACGAAAAATAAAAATAAGATATTTGAATAAAAGCTGCATTTAATGTAAGAACATAGAGTTCAAGGTGTGTATTATGGAGTAAGAGTACAAATAAGAAGGAAAAAGTCGAACTGTTCACGACACAGGAATTCGTGAAGGTTAGATAGGCACAGTTTGACATTATGAGATGTTTGATTCTTTAAAAAATGTCACACCACTTTAGTGAAGCAAAATTATTTCTCTCTTCGGGAACTCTGGCTATTTGCATTCTGGTAATTCATGTCACGTAAAATTCTTGAGACAGTACTTTGGTTGACCATAATGCGATCAAATTCAAATAGAAACAATCGAATATTTAGTCTATATTTCTGAATAATTTTCTATAAATTTTGAATATTAAATATATATACTTTTGCATAAACCTGTATTGAATTATTTTTTATTTATAATTATTCGATTATTAAGCTCAATTTTTCAACTAATAAAATATGCCGACATGTAATTATCAATATCAATGTATTAAAAACGTCATAAAATGAAAGAAATTAAAAATTGAAATTTTTTATTTGACAGACATCAACATACAACTTTTGGTAATTTCTTCTTCCGATTGGACTCCGTAAATCCTGGAACTTTGTTATTATCTGGTTTTTTTCCGATTCCTCTGCCTCGACCCAATTCCATTGGTTTCTTAAACATTATTATGAAACAAAATTTAAAAATTCGATAATCCAACCTTGTATGTAGACGATGAAGAGTTAAAGCTATTTTTAAAAAAAAATCAATTTCATCGATTTTGATAGAAAGAATCCATACTCGCTTTTAATTGTAATTCCATTCATACCCGAAATGACATCTTCTATTCCGGTTTTGTCGAAAAAATAATCGTTCCAAACAACGTTATTTGATTTCGGCAACTCGACTGTCTCCAAATCGTCATTGGCCTATATAGAAAAGCGGGAAAAAATTCGTAAGGCTCACAATAATCAATATCAAATATACATCTATAGGTGCAATATGATCCATATCTCTATAGAAGTCTTCACTAACAAGAGAACGGATTTCGGGCATTTCCGGCAAAAGGAGCATCAAAAAACTGCCGTAGAGATATTTCAAGAGAATATTTGTGGCGCATTGATTGGCCAATCCATATTGTAAATGTCTTTGGCAGGTTTCGGGAGCCATTTCTACTTTCATTTTTGACCAGAAATCCAGTACTATAGCAACGCTAGACAAGCCCTACAGAAAATCACAATGTCGAGAAACGCACCAAAGATAAGAAACATTATGATAGTGATTTTATTAAATTTACTTCTGCAATGTTTGATCGATTCAATACAGATAAAATCAATTGTTCCAATTGATAAATAGAGCAATTCTTGCCCCAATCATCATAGGACTCTAACCATGGACAGGTCATTTGATTTTCAGTGTAAAGAGTGTACAGAGCAGATCCTACTTCATCACGGTGGTCCTTGGTGGGAACATAAATCGGATCGTATTTTCCATTAAAAAACCGCCTTATTTCAATGATCGATTCTTCTATGGAATGATTATTTCTAAATGTTTCCGGCTTCCATCCAACGTTTTCTTCCACTGATCAAATTGGAACAAAGTCAGAAATTTCAAAAACCAAACAAAAAGATAATAAATAAAAGCCCGAAGGCCTTTGTCATAAAAAAACTTATTTTTTTTAATGATTCGCTACCCTTCAAACACATTGAACCATTTATCTATCGTTGTTTTAAGTATTGGATTATTTGGAAAACTCCGAATATTTTTTGCTTAATTTTATTAATAAAGCTTATCAATAATCGGCTATGATTAACTGTGCACGACTGTCGATTCTAAGCGATCATAATTAGCAAAACAGAGAAGCATTGTCTTGCATAATAATTATAAACCGCACGTTTGATTGATTGTACAACAACTAGTCAGTGGAACATATCTGAGATCTTGCACGGCTCATGTACCAAAATCACATTTCACCTATAAGATACTACATATTCCGATCGCTACAAAATTCCTTATGTGGAAGAGAATTGGATTTATTATACACCATAAAAACATACATAGATGGCGTTTTCGAACATATGGCAAGGAAGTGCTATCAACGACAGATTTTCCAATTTTCTGATAGATGGTGGTGAAAGGTAATTAAAAAATTAATCATATCTTGACTAATGGTAAATTTTCGCAATTTTAACTTAAAATGTATCAAAATCATGTCTTAATGGATAATCGAATACAAGTAAATCCAAATAATATTACCCATCCTAACAAAATACAACAGTTAAGAGACGAGCTGTTGATAATAAATAATAAAGAGATCCCATCAAATCCCAAATAAGTGGCTACAGCTTAACTTATTTAAATTGATAATTTTACGATTATTGATTGGAAAATAAAGTATTTTTCAAATTATCATTAAATAAGTTTTTACAATATTATGTAACAATTTACCAAAGATAAAACTACCTTTTAAAAATAAATGCTGAAAATTTAAAGTAAAATAGTAAGATAACATTAAATAAATTATTTCACGTAAAAGTTTCAAAATTCCAATCTCCTTTTGTGCAAATTATTTAATTGTTAATCATTTAACTTAAAACGTAACCATTAATTAAACCACTTACAATCTTCATATAAATTTTGTCTATAACCAGCAGCAACTTTGATAATGTCAGGAAATAATATCAATTGATCAATAATGCCCTTCATAAAACTGAATTTAATAAGACATATTTCACTTGTCACAAAACAAGGCTTATTGCTATCACTTCTACAAAATTCAGCTCCAGAAATTTTTATGGTGTAGAATTCTTTGTGCAAAATATCTTTAGATGTACCCATCGCTAAAATATTATTCAAACTATTGATTTCCCAATCAGCTTTTCTTTTGTTTATTTCAGAAACTTCCTATACGTGTAAAAATATCATTTTAAAATACAAAAAATTTAAATATAAATACAACCTTTAAATTATTTCCAAGTGTATCACGCTGAGTTGTAAAAACTATTTCTGATTGATTTTTTTCGTTAATTCGTTTAGCTGATACTTCATAGTGATCTTTCTCGGATATACTTAAAAGTTTAAATTTAATATTAGCTGCTTGTATATCATAGACATTTCCATTTGCTTTCTTTCTTAAATCTTTTAAGTATAAACCTTGGGGTGTTACTTTCTTACTCATATTTAAAATTTATATGCAATAAAACAAATTTAGTTTAAATTTAAATTATTGTTTAATTTCTTTCAGATCTAATTACTTTATGCTCACAAATATTTTTAAATATACAAATAAAATATAAATTTAATTAAAAAGTTAAATCAATATTATATTTATTTATGCTTAAAAGATTTTACATGTTAATAAAATTATATTCAAATTAATTTAATGACGCATAATTAATTTAAAATGCGTGAAATAATAAATAATGAATCTACCTATAGAGTAAACATTTTAAAAAGCCAAAAAATTTATAAAATATATAAAAGGTTTTTTATTTCGAAGTTATTACAATAAGAGAGAAAATGAAACAACCAAACTTCTACATTTTTGACTGGAAGTAATAAGGTAGATAAAAATTAATCTTAATTTAATAAATTTAAATTTCATTTCTAAGTTTCATGAAAAGCATGCTAGAATTTACCACATACTTAATTATCTTTTTATCTATTTTTATTAATATATTAAAATATATTAAAAGATTATGTAATTCATAATGACTTGGTTTCTTTCTAACATATATTTTCCATTTTAAATTACACAAATCATTAGTTCAGTTTAGGTTGGATTGAAATGGTTGAAGTCCATTAGGCTGAAATGCATTTTTATTTAAAATTCCTATAATGTTACATGACTAGTTCTTTATTCCTAAATTGGTACTATTATAATCCTCCCCTATAATATCATCAAAAAGTGTAAACCTATTTTCGATTATATCACAATTTCTCATGTAAGTTTAATATTTAAAATTATTAAATTAAATTTGTGGAGACTTAGAAAGAACTAAGAATTTTTTAGTGATCCATACAAATGATTATAGTAATATAATTTTTATTTTGTGTTGTGTTTAGTTTTAATCATGCTTATAAGAAGTGATTCGAACAATAAGTTTTTTTGAATTTTTTTAAATAAGGACCTCACGCCTAAATTAACAATTATTAAATGTTTTTAATTTAAAGTTTTTAAAAATTGTAATGTTACGTTTAATAATTTAATAATAAAAGGTGAGATCTAAGTTTCAAAAGTTTGTTTGATTAAAAAAAATAGAAAGAGTCAATTTGCTATAAATATAAAATTTAAGGTAAAAAAATGTAAAAAAATAATAAAAAAAGGAATAAGAATTAGGAAAAAAAATTATAAGAAATGATATGATTAAAAAATAGCAGTAACTTATGTTTGAAAAATATATAGGGTCAGTGCAAGACTGACCAGGCGGCATAAAAATACTTTTTTACAAAATTAAACAAATATTACCATCAGGTTAAATTTCAAAAAATATCCAATCAATAACGGAAGTCATAAGTTCACATAAATAGAACACGAATTTTACAATATTTGAACGCAACGATTGAACCATTTTATTTGAAAGTAATTTTTATTTTAATTTATATTAATAATAATAATAATAATAATAATAATAATAATAATAATAATAATATTAATGATAATAATAATAATAATAATAATAATATTATTATTATTAAAATTTTATACAAAATTGCACAAGTCATTTATTGAACAAAAAATCTTTACGCACTTAGTTTTTTCATCATTACATAATAATAAGCTCCTTCAACAATATTAAATTCAATCATAATTCTGTTTCTGTTTCTACTAATTTATTTTGAATAATATATTCCTTGTAATTTTTTGGTTTCAAATTCTAAAATATTTAATAAATTATTTTCTTTTGAGAATTAAGCTTCCCAAACTTTTGATATTATATTTATATAGTTTACAGAAATGATTTTGGTTTTATGTTTATATAAAATTATTTTTTTTGTAAGGGTTCAAAAAAGTTTTATCAAATTTAAGTTTATTTTCATTGATTTAGATGCTTTAATTCTTTCATATGAACTGGGAATTACACATTGTTTTCGAATTATATTTTAATCTGTATCTTTTTAATATTAATATAATAAATTAATAATTCTTTAATTATCTTATTTAATATTAAAAATAGAATTAAAAGAAAAAGATATATTAAACCTGATTCAAAATTAAAATTTTGATCTAATATTAGTAGAATTTGTAATTTTAAAATAATATTTGGTTTTAAAATAATTTTAGTTTATTATTTTGTTAGGTGTACCAAGACACCCCCGGGAGAAAAATAAACAATAAAAAACTATAAATAAGGTATAAATACTAATACTAC
>JBBMKC010239635.1:0-10988 GCA_037834085.1 Bipalium vagum | reverse complement strand
ATTATTATTATTATTATTATTATTATTATTATTACTATTATTATCATCGGCCTTTAAGGTGATTATTTATCATAGGTATTAAAATATATCGAAATCAAGAAATATTCACAGAATGTTAATATTATTTATAGAAATGTTTTAAAAGTACCATTTTCTTAATGTTTGTTAATATTGTAATTAATTTTTATTATTGGTAAACAAAGATATTAAAAGGAATTTCTTAATCAATAACAAAACGTCTTAGTGAAGAAAATAATTATAATAAAAATAAATAGTTGTACCACAGAACTAAATTATGGAAGAAATCTATTCAATTAGCTAAAACGGGGTAGAAATATGAAATTTTAAATCGATTATTTTCTCAAATTAAAAACATTGTTACTAATTATTGATTTTTCGTTAATTCAAAATTAATATTTTTCATTTCAAAATTTATTAATGAAAATAATAGATAAAATAAAATTATAAAATAATTTATCAAAATAAATTTATTTTTTCCTGTACAAAAAACAGTTCCATAATATAAATATAAAAATTTCAGTTAAATACAAAAGGATAATATTTTAAAAGCCCTAATCTTTGTTTTATATTAGATCAATAAAACAAATATCTGTATTTTTATATTAATAACTGTCACTACTGCTTTAGGTACCACATTGAAAAAGTAACTGAAAAAAGGATAATTGAAAAATATTATTTTCAAAAAATAATTTACCTCCAAAAAATAATAAGTATTTACTCACTTAATGTAATTTTCAAATGATTTTATTTCTGTTATTTATTGGATGAACATTTTTTATCAGGTTTTTCGGAAAGTTACTACAATTTTTTTAGATGAAGTTTTAGACATTATTTAAAGCATCAAAATACGTTATTAATAAAAATTTCAATATCGATTACATTAATCAATATGTCAAGTATGATTAGAAAGTAAAAATATTTAAATATATGAAATAAATAAATATAAATTAATTAATTAATTAAATCTAAAATTACCAGACAGATGGCAGAAGGTGTTGGATCAAAAGGAACAATATATTGTCGACTGAAATTGTTTTTATTAATAAAAAATTTAATCTTGAATTTCACTGTAAAAAAGGAAGTAACTTTCCGAACAGCCTATCATTTAAAATTAAATTGAAATAAAAGTTATTTTTATAAATTGTGAAAACTGAAATTACAATATTCATAATTATAATATTCAGTTTTTTTTTATAATTATGTATATTCAAAATAAAATATTCAAAAATTAATATTTAATTTGTTTGACTAATGAATTTTTTTAAAGATGTCTTCTTTTAAATAATTAGTTCAATTTTTAAATTATTTTTCATATAAAATAAATACATTGTTATTCTTTTCAAACAAAAATCAAAATTGATAATTACTCTAAAATATTTTTTCCTGGAAAACCGAATATTTTAAATAAAAAATTAAAATTTTGTTGAATTTTACAATGATTTATAGGATTCCAAAAATAATTATGGATAGTAAGATGATCATGATAATAATAATATATTGGTTAATTAATTAATTACACAATAAATTTTTATTCATCAATGTTAAGAGTTAAAAGCTTTTCAGAAAAGCCAAAATACGGGCATGATTAATTAGTTTATGGTAAAAATATCAACTCATCAAAATATCAAGGATAATTAATAACGATAAAAAGCCAATAAAAAAATTTTCAAGGTTATCAAATTTACTGGACCTTTTTATTTTTATCTTTTTTCTTATCTTGCGACTTCATTGGTTAGAAATAATATCAGATAAACAGTGGCTGTAGAAATCAGTTGCCAGAGCTTTGAGATATTAAATTTTTTAAGCAACAATTAGTGATAGTTACTGAATCTTTATCAACAGTTTTAAACATAACTATTTTATCATTAAAAGTTCATCAAACTTTTAAAGTCTAAACCTTTAAAGACGTCAAAACTTACAGGGAGAACTTAAAATTATCAAAGTTGTCCGGTCCACAACAGAGATAATTTTTTAATTAAATGTCTATTCATTCAGCTTCAAAATTTGTAGTTGGGTTTCAGGTCTATTTAACATCTAAGTGTTGACTCTGTAGATTGTTTAAGGATATAAGCTGAAATTGACTAAAGGAATGAGTACTCTTTTTTGTTATTAATAAAAATCTAATAAAATTTTTTTTATTAATATATTGGTAAATATTGACATGTTATCAATATTGATTTTCTTCTCATAAAGAGATCTTTCTTCATACTTTATTCACTGCTTGTCGCTATCAGTTCATTGCTATATTGTATTTCTATTAACAATATTAACTGATTAGTTTTAGTAACTATTTTTGTGTGATTAATAAAAATTATTGTCTTACACTTGCTTAAGAGATTGGTGAAGATCAAAAGAATAATTTATAATGGTAATCTGTAAGAAAGTTATTAATAATTGTATCTAATAATTCTTGATAAAAATACTGTTTAGAGAATTATTCTTCAATAAAAAAAATTTCTTACCTCTAATTGGCATTCCTCGACAAGCTTTTCAAATCTTTCCATAATAACTTGAACTTTTGCTGGATCGATAAAAAGCATCCCAACAGCATATTTCCCTCTTTCAGGTAATTTGACATTTAATTCACTAAAATTAAATTATCAATAGTCACGATTTCCTAAACTTTCAATTTTAATAAAGTTATTTTAATTTCTGAATAAAAAATATGAAAAATTTCATAAAATTTATATTACGCAAAGTGCTATCAGAGACCAAATAATTAATTTTAAAAATTAATTTAAGGTATTCCCAAAACATAATTTTCGTAAAAATTATTTATTTGAGGATTGTAAATAAAATTTAAAATTATTTTAGTTTTGTTTATATAATACGGTTGTCGATAAATAAGTTTTTTTTTTAAATTTGAAATTGTTCTAATTTTTTATGATACAAGATATAAAAAATGAAAATGCCGTAACTAACAATTTATATTAATTAAATAAAGAAATAAAAAATAAATCACAAAAATTAGAATAACTGAATTCATATTGATTGATGAAGAATAATGTGTAACTTTAATAAAATCAATATTATTATAACTTGTTTTTATAACAGAAATATAAGATAGCGGAGACATTCTCAAGGGTAAAACAGGATCTATATACCTTAAAATGTGCACAGACATTTTAAATTATATCAAAATGAGATATAATCATTTACTTTTACTATTTTATAAAGTATTTTCATTGTAACATGACAATAGTAGTAAAATCAATCTTTTTGTATTCATCAAACTAATTCCATTAAAATTAATTCATTCTTAAATGAAGTGTCCAGAAGAATAAAAAGAACCATTTATCATTTCAAGCCTGAATTAAAATGAAGCTTATTTGCAAAATTCAGAAATATAATATACTTTCCTAAAAATAAACAAATATCTTAGATTTGGTAATTTGATAAAAATTAGGTTATTCCATTTGAAATTAAACGAATTATTTCTAATAAATTCTAAGAGAAACATGAATCATAGATTTTAAATAAATATATATTAACAGGGGTACAGATAAATAACGATGTTTGTTTATTAGCAAAAATACGATAATTTCAAAAGATTCAACAAAAATATTTTTTCTTTGAATAATTATCTTTGAAAATCCCCGTTGCTATTTACGTTTCTCCCATATTTCAGCTAAGTAATAGCCAAATTGAGGCTAATAATTTAAAGACTCTTTTTGGGCATCGTGGAGCGTTTTGAAGTAATGCTGAACAAGTCCTGGCTCCATTGACCGGTACAGATGAAGATAAGAACCAGGATCTGCAGAATATGGAGGGCTGCTGAGTACACCACAGACCAGGCATGTAAAACATGCGGCCCATTGCAAGTATACTTGCGGCCCCACAGAGGATTTTCAACAATTTTGAAAAAATCAGAGTGAAAAAGGAAATGATTAATATATAAGACGTTTCCTGCCATATAGGCCTTATATCTAGAGGAAACTTGCCTTTTTAATGTCTTAAGTGAACCAAAATAAAAAATCTTTTGTTGCACATCGTTTACTGACTTCAATTCAGGCGGTAACCATTTAAAATTTTAAGTGTAGTCTATGACATTAACAAAAATTTCTCAGAGAACTAGGTTGACTGATAATCACTTGTCATCTTTCATATAACTCGGCACTTTACAGAAATTGCAGCCAGAACAAGATGTGTCAAGCCTCGGGAAAAACATGAAAAATATTTGAATACTCGATAATGAATGTCCATTTTGAATTATTGTAATTTATTTGCATTTTATTTGTTGCTGTTGTATTCAAATACATACGGACTATTCCGTTCCCTTTTAAATTTTCGATATATTTAAATAAAGAACAAATTTATATCTCATGCAAATTTCCTTTGTATATTTTTTTTAAACTACATGCACTTTTATGTTTGCGTTCTTGAATATGACCAAACGATTGCATGTTTTTAAATTACCCGTAAAAGAAAAATATTTTTTATTAAAAAAATTTAATTTAACGACTTTAATTATATTGTAGAAGTGCGGCACTTATGATACCACCAATTGATTGTTGTGGTCCTTGCGGGACTCTGAGTTTGACATGCCAGCCTCAGACCATATCTTTAAAAATACTTTTAACTGCTTTATATTGTGTGGAAATGCGTTGTCATGGAGCACAATTACTTTACTGTGGTTTTTTGGACTTAATTAAACATTAATTCTGTAGGATTAATTGATTTTAGTACCCCTCAGATTTAATGGTTTCATCTGACTTGAGAACCTCATGGTACACCACACCTTTCGATCCCAACAGATGAAGAACATTTCTTTCTTTCCAAAGTTATCTGGTCTCGTACACAGGTTAACCCGTGATTTTGTGCGTTTAAATAAAAATATTAATAATAAAAAAAATTTAACAAAACAGAATTTACTAAAATATTTTAATTAAAAATAATACAGTAATTTAATTTAATTAAAATATATAATATCAAATATTAATAATTGAACCAGAACTGATAAAAAGTGTTAAAATATAAAATTTGTTAACATGTTTTGTTCTCATTTGATAAAAAGTGTGTACTCATATTTTTAATAAATAAATAAATTATATTTAATATTTAATATGTTTATTTGATTGTTCACAAACTAAAAATAAGACATTTTTAAACTTCAAATTTAACATATTTTAACTCGATTCAAACAAAAAATGTAAACATTTCCTAATTTATTCTAACATTCTTCAAATTCATTTATAACATTGGCCAGCCTCTCAAATACTTGAAATTCGGAAATTTTTCCTTATAAACAAATATTATGTAATTTCCTTGAAAACAAGTCAACAAATCTCAAGTCCCAAACATCTCTATCATTGGATTCTTAAAAATCTGTTACCAGTTCCATTTCTTTTCAACAAAGGAAAGAAATTCTCAATTCTTGGATGTCTGATACAACTTTTGGCACCTTTCCACGATAATTCATTTGTAAATATTTATTAAATTAACAATCATAAACAGAAAGAGATAAACAGCAATGTCAGTCACATTATAACCAGAACGACGTAGACAATTAAAATAAACATTACTTTATATATAGCATTTCAACAACGACCATGCATAAATAATTAAAATAATATGAAAAAATAATTTTAGTACATCAATAATGTTGGACTTTAGGCATGATGGTCGAGATCAAAGAAAAACATTGGAAAATTATGACCTCCCATGCCTTGAATTTTTTGTTGTTGGAATATTTAGAAAAAAAATCACAACTCATTAAAAAACAGTGAGAAAAAACAATTTTTTTAATACCGAATAATCACAATTTTTAAGTAGAAATTTAGAAAAAATTAATTAATAATAAATAATAAATTTTAATAAAAAGATTCTCATTAATAACAGAACAGGATTTATTTTATGTCAGCCTTATCTATACAAAAAACAAAAATTCTATACAGTAAACAAAATTCAAATAAATATTGGTCTCGCAGCCATGACATTACAAATGATTAAGTAAAACAAACAAACATGTTCAATAATTATTTCTTTATTTTAAAAATGAAAATATTTAATAAAACTGCTCAGACGGACATATTTATGAAAAATTCTAATTTTTGTTTAAGTTTTGTCTTATAATTCAAAAAGCAAAAATATTTTTTAAATATTTAAATTGGCACAGAACTTGATGAAAACAAAACAAAAAAAATTAAAATTGATTCGTTCAAAATGCGTATTACAATTCGAATAAAAAAACACGGTCTATATTAATTTTTTATGTTACCTATGTAACTTTGTAACCATGATTCCAAAATTATTTAATAAAACAAATAAATTGTGTAAATTTGAAAAAACTATATACTTGGCAAAACTTTCATAGAGATCATGCGGAATCCCAGTCATAACCCCGGCTCCATCTCCAGTGTCATTATCGCTGCTGCTGGCCCCTCGATGCTGCATACATATGAGCATATTCTCGGCTTCTTCAATAATCTATTTTCATTAACCAGTGAATTATTACTTTTAATTTATTATCAATCTTATAAAATTCCAATTTTTAATATATCAACTCACCTTGTGCGATAGATCTCCATTGATGTTTACCACAAATCCAACACCACAAGAATCTTTTTCAAAATCTGGATTGTACAATCCTACGTTTGGAGGATAATTGCTAAAAGATAAATTCATTTGAAATCGATTGAAAATTTCATTAAACAGAAAAATATATCTTCATTATCAACCAATCAAAATGCGTTCTCGTAACCTTAATTCAAGCCAATAGTATTTGAATGTGATCGTTTCATGATTCCTGTATGTATTCTGTAATTTATTCTAATTTATATTTATTAAGCTTCACTAATTAAATGATTTATTTGGATCCAGAATAAACCCTATTCCTCATCAAGTTTACTTTATGTTTCCAACCTAAACTCGACAACGTTGCGTCTCTATAAGATTGACATTTGATGGACATGGAATGTCTTATTCGTGATAGCTAATGTTTTCATGATATTGCACTTTGAAGGTCGATCTTTTATGATATTTTCATCTCAAATTATGAATTTGAATTGCTAATAAATTTGTCAATTTTTACTTGAAACTTATTAAAAAATCTGTCAGTTACTTTTCTTTGACGGTCGTGTAGGTACATGTTTAAATATATGTGTATTTTTAATATATAGTTTGAAAATGGTACTGTATTATTACAAAAAGTACTTTCAATATATAATATTTAAAATTTAATGTTTAAGTATAAAGGACATTTGATAAATGTCTCAGCCTTTTAAAGTTATATGTACATTGCATAAATAATTCACTGTGAATAATTGGCATTTTTGGCTATCAACTAATGCCTAGAGTTGATTAATAAAATCAAGACCTAATTATAAAAATGAAACTTCTTTATTTTTCATTAATTTACTCTTCGGGGAAAAATTACTAAATCCCTTTTATTAATAAAAATATGTGTTTAGAATTAATATATATTCTTTTCTTAAATCCCCCCCCCCAAAATTAACAGTTAAATTTTCATTTATCCTATCAAATGTCAGTATCAGCAATAGTTGTTGATTTGCTTATCTCTCGGAATTCCATCCAGCTCCTTAGTCAAACTTCGACAAGGTTGAAGCCAATATTAACCCGTTTCTTCTAGGTGGTAAATTGTAAAAGACAATCAAATCATTCTACTATCACCTAATCCTTGTAAGTGTTAATAATAGAAAAATAACCAATTTCACTAATTGGACTTTGTTTTCTTTTTATATGGTTGGATACTTTGAAAATCCGATACACAAATAATTTATAACTACAGTAATATTTACTAAGTTTTAACTGAGAAATCACGTAAACGTCAATACTAATCACGCAATATTCCGATAATCAATTATTAACTAGCCCACGCTTCTCCAATTCGCATTCACAATACGTCTAAGTATAACGTCACTGCTCAATAGTCGAGTGTTTTGATTACTTCTCAACAATATGCAACTGATAAATTCTAATAATGATAATAATGTCGAAAACAGTAATGATTTAAATGATAATAATCAATCGATAGTAATAATTTTATTGATAATAATAATAATAACACCGTTCGTTATTTTAACGATGATTTCTAAAATCAATTAATTTTTTAACAATAAAAATTTATCCGATTCAGTATGTATAGGTTCACCAATAACAACTTTTTTAAAAAGAATAATTTATCTGTTCGAAAATAATGAATATGTTATATTCTTTCCAGATCTATGATATCTGTTTATGGTTCATAGTCCATCATTCAGATCTCACAAAGCTAGAAGCCCTCCCAGCTCCTTTTTTAGAGTTTGTCGTAATAGATAATGCTACGAATTCTTAAAAAGATAAGTCCATTAGACAACATTAGCTGATGTCTTATAAACATGGCAGAAATCTATTGAAGGGTTTCTTTTTTGTAAGCGCTTTTTAGGGGAAAAAATAACAAGGCACCAAAGCTATCAAAAAAGGGAAATATTTATTTCAATTATGATATTATTATTACTACTCAAATACTAGACTTAACTAAGTACTCAGTAATCAACATAAATGACTCCTATTTTAAGTCAAAGGTTGAAATTTTAAATAAGTTTATTTATTAATTAATAATACACCAAAAAAATGACAATTACAAAGCTTATTTTTATGCTTCCCAAGTTCTCTCAAAGTTATTATGTATTTAAAGATAAGAATCTTTTCAACTAACAATACCCTGAAGAAGACTTCAAGTAAGATAACAGACCTCCATCTAATTGTGCTGAAATCTGATACTATATTCAATGAAATTAATGTAATTTTAGCTTTGAAATTCTACCAGCTTGGATCAAATATCAAACTTTGTATTGAGACCTGGCTCTGAACGTAGCAAAATTCCATAACCTTCATTCTCTTGTAAAAGTGAAAATCATGGATGGAAAATCTACAAACCAATTTTAACTGTTGAATTGTATTCTTTTAAGATAGTAGTGGTTTATTTCACTCAATTACAAACATTTTTCTCAGCAATATTATTAGTTGAAAATTAGTCGAAGATACCAAGATTCTAACCCGGGACCCTTCACATGTGCATGGACTGCTCTGACGCTGAGCTAAATCACCCGACTAATTTTCAATTTATCACACAAATATAAAATACCAAAAATGCAAACAAAGTCACTTAAAATTAGGACTCAGGTATGTATTTTAAATCTTGTTTATAACATAACATTCAGTCAACTCTCTCAATAAATAGTAAGGCAAGGTGACAATGTCATCTTTCTCGCCATCGTTAATCTAAATTTAATCATATGATTTAGATCTGAAGTTGTGTATTTACGAAAACCTGAATCTGAATTCGTAAGGTTATTATCGTAAGATGGATTTTGGGAGCAAAAGATAAACTACATTGGTAGATTGTAGTCTGTAGATTTCAACGATTCTCTTAAATTTGCTCACATCAATTCTCCATAAGCCAAACATCATTGCTTTAAATATCCAAATTATTATTATCCATTAAATGATAAGATTTCATATAATAAAGTCCACGCTATCTCCAGCACCCTGTGAGGTATCCATTATGCTCTATAAATCCATAGTAATTTTTGTTTCACTGGAAATGAGTAAGTATATAGGAGAGTTATTAACAGTTGGTATTAACTATCCGTACATTATTATTTATATTATTTTAACTATAATTATCACCAAACAATTCACTAATAAAAATCAGGTCAAACATGTTATGTATTAAAATTCTAGAAATCTATATTTATCACCATGCTTATACTGAAACTGACCTCAATCCTGCTACAAGATAGAAAATATGGAAATAGATAAATATTTATCCGTGGACCGTATTATTAAATATTGAAAGTCGACCGATGGTGAGGTCAGTGGTGCTAAGAATAAAACAAGTTATTCTAATCTGTTTTTAATCATTGGGCAATTTCTGTACATTCCGATAAGAAACGGTTCATTATTATTCCTTCTATTTTTTCTCATTGGATTATTTTCATATATTGACCCCTTTATTTCATAATGGATTTTCCCAATCCTCGTGCACTTATAATGTTCTGATCATGCCAGTCTTTCATGTTACAACGCATATGATTCTTCTTTAATTCATGCATGAATTTTCATATGGCATATTGTATTTATTATTATAAATTATTATTTTTCTCTAAATTTTATCAATGACAACAACAGAATCCTTTTTCAAATAATTTAATTATTCAAAGCTTCTTTCCTTATTTCATGTATACCTTCATCTGATGAAGATTAGAGTATCAAATAAAATCCTCATGTGTGAATATTACTATTAAAACTTCATCAAAAAATTTCATTAAGATTCTAAATATCAAACAATGACGACATGACCTGAATAATACAGACACCCTTAGATTTACGATTCTGCTTCAATAATTAATTTATTATCAAATCAAAACAACAACTGTGCACTTTGTATCTCTCAAAATGAAAGGCGTCTATCACCTATGATTCTTATTGAACGTCCATTACTTCACAACGTTGCTTATATCGTATGTTTTGAGACTTGTTCTAAAAATTGAGCTAGAGTTTATGAATATCAAGTATTTTTACTATCTTTTAATATTTATATTTTTTAATATATTTTAATTTTTACTTTTTTTCTGGATCTTAAGAAAAATTTAATATTTTAAGGTTCGTACGATATAATTTAATTTAATTATCCTATAATTACTGAATTAATTTTTTTATCGGTATGTTTCTTCTTAATTAATTTATTGTTCTTTATGTTTATTTAAATTTTTATTAATTGACTGATAAATAAAGAAATTGCCATTATTCTGAATTTTAACATTTCTTTTTATTTATTAAACTGATTTTAATTCATTTTAATAAAATTAAACTTTCTCTTATTTTTATTTAAATTAATAATTCCTTATAATTCTAATACATTTTACACAGAATTTTTATTCAAAAACATTCATTAAAGATCGATATTTTTATTATTGATAAATGTTATGTTTTTCCTCAAAAATTATAGTAAATATTATAAAATA
>JBBMKC010239624.1:0-10988 GCA_037834085.1 Bipalium vagum | reverse complement strand
ATTTTAATATAACAATTATTCAAACAAATTAATTAATTAGTTTAAATAATAAATATTTAAACTAATTAAAATTATTTAAAACATTTTAATTCTCACATCCCTCTTTTTAAAAGAATTTCTTGATCTTTTCAATGTTTCTGACCACTTTCTTCCCACTCGTATCTGTCATTTCGTAACACCTGTCATGGATTTTCTTCTTAATTTCGTATGGTCCCTCGCATCTATCTAGACATTTGGTTCTAACTGCTTTTCTAATCATGACTGTGTCTCAGACTGTAAAGTTTCTTCTGGTTTCTTGATTTCCCAACTCCCGTGATTCTTGTCTGATTTTCTCAATTGCCTCCTCTCTAGCTATTTGATTCCTACTGAACCATCTTTTTCTATTTATTCTCCGGCTCAAAACTATCTCCAACGGACTCATACGTGTTGTTTTCTGTACAGATGCGTTTAGAGTATATTCGATTTCTGGTAAAATTTCTGCCCAATCGGCTTTCTTTCTATCTTTTAAAGTTGCTTTTATATACTCTCTAATGGTACGAAATTGTTGTTCAACGACTCCATTTGTGATACGGACAAGAGAAGATCATGTCTGCCCCTATGTCTACTGGCAGCTTCTTAAATTCTTGGGACTCAAAACATTTCCTGCAATCAGCATGTACCTTTTTCGAAGCACCAAACTTTAGGATCCAGTTATTTCGGAACATCTTGACGACTGTATTATCATCTTGTCTTGCAACGGCCAAAAGTACTATGTACTTACTAAAATGATCTATGATTGCCAGGTTATATCTTTCTTTGTGAAATGTTTCTTTTAATGGTCAACAAATATCCACGTATACTTTTTCGAATGGTTCTATCAGAGAGATTTTCACTGGTTTTTCCTTCATAGGTGTTGTAATCGTCTTGACTCTTTGACGCGTCTCACACTGTCTTATATTTTCCTCAACCGTACTACTCAAGCTTTTCATGTCAAAATTTTGGGAAATATATTTCTTTACCTTTCAATACCTTTCGCATTCTTCAATAAAATTATCGAGGTCATCACCCCTTCTAATTTTTTCTAGCATCAGTCGGGCTACGATAAATATTTAAACTAAGTAAAATTATTTAAAACATTTTAATCCGCACACAAATTTTGACATTGACCTTCCGATATAACGTTGTTACCAAAATATTTGCAAAGCTTTCTGCACGATTCAGCTGCAGTTTCACCTAATTTGAATTGAAATAAAAGAGAGGCACAAAAAAATATTTTTTATCAATCATAATAAATTTAATTTTTTCTGCAATATTTAAATATTATTAAAACAAACTGTCTTAAATATATCTTACTTAAATAACGAAATAGAATTTTCAATTATTAATTGATTTACAACTATAAATATTCAAATATTATTTTGTAAATTAGACCGAAAATTTTTATTACTCACTCTAATAATAAAGTGTTTTGTTATTTTTCATAAAATTACATTATAGTTTGAATAATTTTTAAATTTATAGAAACCTAATATATATCTTATTCTAAAAACACAATTTTTCTGTGATATTTAAATCCCTTTATTTCTGTTTCAAGCTATGTTGAAAAACTTATAAAGAATTATTTATTAATGAATTGCAGATATATAACGTTAAACAAAATAGTATAATTTAGAATGTCTACGTTTTTCTGCAGAACAGGTATTGGTTGAATGTAATATTTTAAGAATATTAATTATTAATTCATATAACTAAGTAAGTAAACATTTATAGGGTGTCCCATCTATATTAATTTTTTTCTAAAAGTATGTGAAAATTATTATTTATCAGGATTTTTATCAAAATTATATCTTAACAATAATGGGACACCTTATGAATAGTTCAGGAATAATTATTGTTTTGTTTTTAAAATATTTATAATATATATAAAATTCTAGAAAACACTTGGCCTTTTTTAATGGCAACCTACAGTTCTTTAAGATATGACAGTCATTATCATAGTGTATAAATCGAATTAGAGCCTTTTTAAAATAATAAGACCACTAAAACATAGAAGTCATAAGTGAGCGAAACTTCTTAATTAGAAAATTGATATTCAGCAATAAAATTAAATTCTATGACATTTGGAAGATGTTATCGGACTTAATCGAGTATATTAATCAAAATTTTATAATATTGCAATAAAATTATATCAAGGATTCGACTCCTGAGACAATCCATGAACAAAACAACTGATATGGTATGAAAAACGATATATAAATTAGTTTAATTAAGTAAACATACCAGGAGAAAATTATGTGAGAAGAAATAAATAATTTTTACAGAATTTTCACTATAATTATGTTTTAAAGTAATCAAACTATCTGGATTTTTAATTTGAAAATCTTATTTATATTATAATACAATGACTATTAATATAATAATAATATATTATTATATTAAAATTAATAACCTAAATAAATTCGAAAAGTATAATAAATATATAATATAAAAATATAAAAATAAATAATATAATTTAAAATTTAATATAGATTTAAATAAATATAAAATATGTAGTATTTAGATATGTACACGTATTTCATAAATGTTTAATATTATAGAATTTACATGGTTAGGCAGTTAAATTTTGCATGAATAAATTAAATTTGTTATGGTAGAAAAATAAATAAAACTTACGGATTTTAAACAAATAGCTCTTAACATGGCTACTACACCAGAACAAAAAATATTATCCCAAATTATAAAGGGCATGAATAAAAAAATGAATAAAATAGTGAAAGAAAATTAAAGTAGAATATTATATCAGTAATTTTCCTAACATAAAATTAAAGGTTTTTGTGAAAAGAAATAATATTCCTTTATCATATTTAGGATACAAAGATCAGCTCTCTGGTATCAGAGGAAGCAGAATAGAGTGTCTACTTGACGAGTAAATACTGATATTGACTCAGAAGGAATTAGCAAACATCAAATTTATAGATATGTTTTTGTTACGTCAAAGTCCGACTTTTCTTAGCAAAACATTTTCCATTGACTTATCAATCTAATCCTTTAGTAACATTAACTATTCTCTCTTTTATCGTACAAGCTGACTATTAACCGAAAGAATTATTGAATTAATATTTGAAATAGAAAAATGTTTACAAATGAATATAATTTATTTTTCTCTTAAGATAAATGATAAACATAAATATAAACTGAAATTAACTGAAATAGTTGACTCTTATTATTTATAAAAGAAATTTTAGCAAATAGAATTACAAATCATTTAAACAAAGAATTTCAAATAGATTCCAAATGAAATCATCTATTTATTCGTCAATGTATTCTTCACTGCTACTTTTCAGCTTTTCCATACATTTGATACTATTTAATCTATATCTTCTGCAAGTAGCAAGCATTTCGTATTCGGTTAGATTAATTAAATTAACACATTTATGATGTTTTTCATCGTTTTTTAATCTTTCATTAATTGGTCTGTCAACTGAGCCCCTGCTCTCTGGTTCTAAATGCAATAGAGATATTAGAATACTTTTTGTTTGATTATGAATTAATTTCCATGGAGGAGGTGCAAAGATATTTTCTATATTTTCATTAATTTTACTTAAGACCTCTTTACGGGTACTACCTAAAAATGGTGCTTTGCCCGATATCATAATGTAACCAATTATTCCCAAACTCCAAATGTCCATTTCTTTTGTTATTGATACTTCATCTTCCACATTCAGATTTAATAATTCCGGAGCATAGCAATCCAGAATAATTAAATCTTTTCTAATTACTTTACTAATTTCTTTCATTAAACTTATTTCAGGCATAACAACTACTGAATATGGACCAACAGATTGGAATACTATATTATTTGGTTTAAGGTCTCCATGTGCATAACCTTTTTCATGGAGATATCGAATACCTTTCAAAATATGCTGCAGAGCTACTATAGCATCATATTCAGTAAAACTTCCTTGTTGTAAAACCCAATTGAAAAAGTCTCCAAGCATACACATTTCCATAACAATAATAATCTTGTTATCTTTAACGGTAAAATCTATGGTTTTCATAACATTTAATTGATTCATTTGCCGAAGACCATCAATCTTATCGGTCAACTTTTTAATCATTCTGCTTTTTATTATTTTCCAAGGTAATTTTGAGTATATCTTTCGGGAGAAATCAATGCGCTTTATTGCTACAGCACTTCCATTTGCTAAGTCTCTAGCCCCAATCAATTCACTGAACCCTCCGTTATATAACTGTCTGCATATCAAAAGTTTGGATTCATCCACACTGGGAGTACAGGCTAGACCAGTCACTGGTTGTATTGGAGCAAGTGGTCCCAAAGCCGGAGGAATGTCTTCCATGTATAATATTTATTAATGATAGATTTCTATATCGATTTTATTTAACATGGGAATAATTCATTCATGAACATTATTTATGGAATATTTTTTAATTTAGTTTTCTGAAATGAATTATCTTATTAAAAAATTACATAAATATATTTATTTTAATTCTTTACAGACTAATAATAAGTAAAATGCTTATAGTATGTCCTTAGAAATTTCCATAAAAGTTTCTATAGTTTTGGATAGAATAAATGAAATAATTATTTTGTTATTCGTGTTTAGACGAATCTTATTGATTATTTATATTATACGAACTTCTCCATTTAAATTCGAACTCCATAAAGATAATATTTATATTTAGCAAGCCTATCATTTATTAAATTTGTAAAGTAATATTAATCAGAAAATATATCTGTTGAAATGTTATATTCGCACGGGTTTGTCAAACAACACGGAAATTTTTTTATTCTTATAAAAATTGCAAATGACATATTACACCGCAATACTCTAAGTAATTATATAGGGTAACGGTATAGTGTCTTCCCCGTTCGATAATTAAATATCAACATATTATCTGAAAGAGAATAAAATTCTTATTACGAAACTGAAATTTTTTTCGAATTAACTCAATAATTAAAAAGAACTTGAAAAATTTCAAATTTCACACGGTAATAAAATAATATAACTAAACAATAAATAAACTAAATTTTAAAAAATCTATTTTTTAAACGAAATTTAAAGGTTTTTAACCTTAAATCAATCCCTAACCCTAATTCTAATTAAAAGAATAAAATAATAATAAATTTAATTAAAATTTTTTTATCCCAAACCATAATTAAAAGAATAATATAATAATAATAATAATAATAAATGTAATTTAAATTTTTTTATTCATAGCCCTAGCTCTAATTAAATAATTATTATTTAATTTGTTCCTAAGTTAGGAATCCTAACCCTATTAATATAACCCTATTCTTATTAATCTTAATTTTTATTGGTCCATTGTCGCGAGCCAATCAATAAAAAACGGGGGAGATACTATACCATTGCCTATTAGAGTATTTGATTTCCACAAATTAAACAAATTATTATTTTTCTTTTAACGTTATAAAAATATTTATTTGTTCTTATATAATTATTTGTATTTATGGTTTATATTTTAATATTAACCAAACTCGTTTAAACTGATATGGTTACGTTTAAAGTTAATTCTACAGGTAATACAAGAAAAGTTAAACGCCAATAATTTTTATTGAAATTCCATTAAAAATCACAAAAATAATCATCATCAATAGTCAGGTAACACCACTAATAAATAGTCAACACTTCCTCTAAACTGACTCCAACACTCCACTAATATAAGGTCCACCACTCTGTGTTAAAAGGTCAAAACACTAATTATTTTACGCCAGCCATATTACACTAACGACAATACGAGATGTAACAATCAAATATCGAATACTTATTAAAGAAAAATAATTGGTCTATGATGATTTAATCAATATTAACGACAACCAATAAAAAGATTTATTAAAAATTATATATACAGTAGATACCGATTAAAGAGAATATTTTTGTGGATTTCAAAAAATGTTCTCAATAACTGATATTTTTCTTTAACAGATACTTTTTTATAAGGATAATTTTTTACAAAATATCAAAAAAACTACTAATCAACACATTTATTTTTAAGAATTAAACTCATTTATTTTTCGCTGCTTGGTTTTTTTCTTGAGTAAAATCTTCTCCAAATCTGATTCAATTGCTATTAAACTTTCTTGTAAATGGTCAGTTTTATCCTGATTTGATTAAAAAAGAACTACTTGTTGTATGCACTCAAATGCTTTATGAATGTTGGGAAGCTTAAACCATTGATTGTTATCTGACGTATCAGATAGTGAAAAATTTAAATCTACTTTTCGACATTTTCTGTTACTAAATTTTCTTCAGCATTAACAAAATCAATAAACGAGTGTTGCTTTTCAAAATATTTATCTATATCAGATGAACAATTTTCATTTATTGCCATTTCTTCAACCACTTCTACGAAACCAGCATGCCTAAAACAGTTTTTATGGTATTAAATCTAACTTTTGACCAAGCCATTTTAACCATGCTAATTGCATCAAGAATACTTACTTTAGATTTTTCTTCTGGATAGGAATCATAAAAATGAATCATTTTTGTAAAAATTATTTTTTTATAATACTGTTTAAAAGCATTGATAACCCCGGCGTCTAAAGGCTGTAACTTACTTGTAGTATTTGGAGGCATAAAAATCAACTCAATATTTGTTAAAGATTGGCCTAAAGGAGGATGGGAAGAACAATTGTCAACTAATAAAATAATATTTCTTCCAATTTTTTAAAATTTAGAATCCCATGACATAATCAAATTTGAAAAAATTGTTGATGTCATCCATGCATTCTGATTTTTTTTATAATTTAGGGAAGTAATATCAACATTTTTCAAACATCGGGGATTTTTTGATTTTCCAATTATTAATGGAGGGAATTTTTCACTATCCATACTTGCACAAAATAACAAGGTTATGCTATCCTTGAATAACGGGCCTTCAACGTACCTTTCTCCTTTAACCTTAATTGTTTTATTTGGCAAAAGCCTGTAAAATAATCCCGTTTTATCTGCATTAAAAATATTTTTGTTACCATAACCTTTCCTAATTTTCGGCCATTCATTTTTCAGCCTCGACGCCACCAATTCATTATTTACATCACTAGCTTCTCCAGAAATCGATCCGAAAACAAGAGAATGGCGAGTTTTAAAACGTTGGATCTAACTAATTGTACAAGTAAAATCTTGAATCTTTACGTATTTGGCAATTTGATCAGTTTTTTCAAAAAGTAATGCACTTTTAACGGGTATCTTTTTAGATCGCTGCAGCAAATACCAATCCCTTAACTGAATATCTAAATCATCATAAAAAGATTGTTTAAGTTTCTTGGTTGATGAAGGCCTGGAACTGTAGGCCTCAAGTATTTTTTCCTTTTATTGTGACAAATGTTTGATATTTATGAAGGAGAAATTTTATATTTTATGGCCAATGATGCTTGACATTTTCCTTGCTCAAAAAGTGCTATAATTTCAAATTTCTGTTTGAGTGTTACAATCTTCCTGGAACCTGATTTCATTATGGCCTAAAATTTCTAAGTAAAATAATATTTTCAATTAATCAAATAACCTTTAATCAGGTTACTTTTTAATCAATTACCTTTTTAAAACAAAAATAATTAAATTATATGTTTACTGTCTAAAAAAAACTGTATTTTGAAAAAAATACAACCAAAATAAAAAATGTTTATTTTAATAAAACATGTTCTCTTTAACCGATAATTTGGGGCAAAATGCCATTTTTGAACCAAAAGGTTCTCTTTACTCGATTTTTTTCTCTTTAAGCAAGTTCTCTATAAGCGAAATCTACTGTAATGGAAAATAAATAAAACAAAAGTAAATACTCTCACCGGCAAGATAAATCTTCCATGTTTCTTGATAAACAGAAAATTTCTTCTCTAGTCAATCACCATTGGCCAAGATGGACGGAACCTGAGGATGACCTGAGGTTTTCTTTATTTCATGCTGATAAACTAACTAAAAAATCTTTTAAAAAATATTTTCACCTTAATTTTTTAAAAAAATTTCAAATTTTGGCAAATAATCTTTCAATAAATTCATTCATGTTCTTAGGTAATCTTTCAATAGATTTTTAAATATTCTTTCTACACTTCTGACTTGGATAACTTTAAGAGTTCTTTATAAGGTCGAGAGCAACCAGTCGGAGTTCACAGAACTGTATTCTGATTAAGGTTGATGCATTCAATGCTGCATTAGGAATGGAATTTATTATTATAATTGAAAGGAACCATTAGATACCTTTGATCTCAATCTTTCTTTTACCATCATTTGGAAAATATACTCCTCTTCTGGCTACTTATCAAAAATATTCTTTAAAAATCCTGCAAAATATCAGAAATATGAAGATCCAAAGAAATCAATTAAAGTAGTTTCATAAAAAGACGAAAATTCTAAAATTATAGTTAAAGTCAGTTAAATAATTAAAAGAATAAAAAGAAGTTCACATATTTTGGCCTTTAGATTATGAAAACTAATTTTTTAAAAATTATCGATGAAATAATTATTGAAAGTGACAATAAGAAAATGACAAAGAATATTACTTAGGATTTAACATGGGAGATACTTCAACACTCTTCGCATTGCCCAGTGCAGACAGATTTTTACTTTTCCATTTTCTTTTGAGAAGGAGGAAGGCCTTTAAAAGTGGTTGACCAGTTTCTTTATGAGTACATCCAGTAATTTCTGGAATTAGGGTTTAAACGAACTGCAGGGGAGTTGAGATAGGGTCTTACAAAATTACGGAAATTAAATTATCGATTGATTTATTATTATTATTTTTGAATAAATTATATTTTATTGCTTATAAATATACGTGGTACGTCAGATATTTCAAGACAAAAATTGATTTTAAAGGTAAGTAATATTTTTAATAAAAAGAATGTATATTTTTAAGCAATTTTAGAAAATTTATTTGTTTTAAGTACACAAGTTTTATTTATTCAATAAAATGGCCTTCAGTGTCAAGACGGCTTCTGAAAACCGCGATCAAATGATTTTTGTTCATATTTATCATACCAGAATTTATAGAAGCCCGTAATGAATCTTTGGTATTATGAGGATGTTTGTTCGTCTCCTTTCTACGACGCCCAATACAAAATAGTCCAAAGGATTTAAATCGGGTGAGCTAGGTGGCCATAAGTTTTAAGTGACATGATCGTTAAAATTTAACGATAGCCATTTTTGTGTTTTTAATTCTGTATGGCAGGATGCCGAGTCTTGTTGGAACACATAAGGCCTTCCGTGGGCAACTTTTTCAATCCAGGGCTTCACATATGTATCCAGACACTCGATATAAAGAGATGCATTAATTCTAAGTCCCTGTGGAAAGAAATACGGAGGCATAACATGACCTTCGTTGCTCACAACGCCCATTATCATTAAAGATGATGGAAACTTGGGGTGCATAACATTAGGGACTTCAAAAGCACTGGAGCACAGCCATCGATCGTTCCTCCTATTAACCTTTTGATCTTGAGTAAAAATTTTTTCATCAGAAAAGAACCATAGCATGTTTGGATGATCAGGATGTTTGATTTTGTGTAAAAGACACTTCAAGCGGAGCAAACAATTTTCTTTGCTTTTTGCCGATACAAAAAGTCTTCTTCTCGTCGTGTACCGTTCGTCTTACTGTTGACTCAGAAACCGATAGTCGATTGGCAATTTTCTGATTGATGTTCCGGTACTTTCATGAACAAAATTAACATTTCTAATAATGTCTGAACGTGAGAAATGTGTTTTTCTTTTAGGTATAGAGGAAAAATTTCGATCAGATGCCAAACATTCCTTTCTAATTTTATTGACAAACGATCTGGCCACATTAAGAAATTTCTAAGTCCGGCGGCTAATGCAATAATAACTTCATGCCTTTTCATTTCTTGTGTTAATTCAAAAGTTGTCTCTTCCATTTCTAAATTTAAAAAAATTATTATATGTATATATTATTCAAAATCAATAAAATTATGTTAAAAACTAATAGATTAAGTAAACACTATACATACCATACTGGTTAATCTAAAGTTGGATAAATTTATGTTGATTTGATTAATAGCTTATTTAGGCAGACTTTTATCAGTTAATAACTTCACTCATGAGATTATAGTTAAATTACTTAAATGTACTCATAGAAATAAAAAAATTATCAAATAAAACTATGAAACGTATACATAGTTTTTTATCTAGTTATTATCTGACTGAAAATCTTTTACTTGAGTTTGATGTAAAATGATACTATTTAAGAAATAAGATAAACAAATGCTTAGGTCTAAAATTTTTATGAAATCCAAAATGACAATACGACAACTATGATAAATAAATCAATGCCTCCAGTCACATCACAAAATAACTTCGTTGTAATGTCTGTCAACTCCTCATTAGTCACCATTCACGAACAACAATGCAATAAAAATGTTTTCAAGAAGTACTCATCTCCCTCACAAAGAAAACAATGTCATCAACTCAAATAAAATAAATTTAATTAAATATGATGAAATCGTTTAAATGAAATTACAAATATATGAAAAAGAGGAATCTATTTAAAAAGAAAATAAAACAAGTTATTAATCAAATATTTTTATCTATTTAGTTCTATCCGGACCTTATGAGTACTTGTAGGGTCTACAAGAGTAACCATCAACCCTCAAAGCTCGATAGATACCAAAATATAATCCCTATTTTTTAATGTTTTGAATCAGAGTCTCACTAGAGATTTTATCACCGGTAATACTATTGAAAATCTACTGCAATTAAAATGTATCTTTAATTCAAAATCTGCATCTGCGATCTTTTATTTATAACCAATACTGGTCAGTCAGACTAAAGCTGACTAGTTCAGACAACTCCCGTCAACTGAATTTCTTCTACCTGAAAGGCAGAAAAGAAAATTAATTGGGTTAAAAAAAACTCAGCGGTTAATGCTGTGAATAGAAAATTATATTTTATCAAATTATTATTATTATTATTATTATTATTATTATTATTATTATTATTATTATTATTATTATTATTATTATTATT